>SMDT01000015.1:0-226691 GCA_005392925.1 Aquilaria sinensis | reverse complement strand
CCTCACCCACAAGGGTTATGTGATGAAGGATTAATTCGAGTCGTAGTTTTCATGGTTCTATGGGGTGACTACTGTCACACTCAAGCAATACTACTGACTACTATGGATTAGAGAAAGCGTGGAAACTATCGTCTCACACGACTAGCCTAACTCGGGTATTTTTGTAAAACTTGGTTGGAGTGAGCTTGGGTATTGAGCTCATTATGCATGCCGACGTGTGTGCGTGCACCAACCTAAAAAAACACAGCACGTCAAATCAATATATCGAGAAACAAACAAGAAAGAAAAAAAGCAAAACTAAACCCCCCTTTTTATGGCTAGACTCATCCCCAGCGGAGTCGCCAAGTTGTAGCAACGTGATTTTTAGGAGTCGCCACCAATCAGTTTACCTAGGTCGATTGGATACCTGTTATGGTCTGCGAGAGATTCTAAGATTGTGAGTCGGTTACGCTAAAATAACCTATTAAAGCGCCCAGGAATTGGTACCATTAGGTTCAGTTTTATCTTTTCCTAACAATTTATTTCTTGATCTAATCTTTGATTTAAAGTGATTTTTATGAATTTTATTTAATTTTTAATTCCAAACCGGGGATCTTATCAGACCAACCTAATATGGAATAAATAATCTGTCTCGGGATTTTATCAAACCACCGAGAACAGACATCCAACCGAGGATCTTATCAGACTAACCGAATATGGAATAAACGATTTGTCTCGGGATTTTATCAAACCACCGAGAACAGACATCCTGAAAAATAAATGTCAAGTACTAAAAATATAAAAAAAGTTACCTTCATTTGATTTCTTGCTAATGTTTGTGTAATGAGAAAAATAAGAAAAATCTAAGTTTAATGGGTGCCCAAAACAAACAAACAAAAAGAAACAAAGAAAAGCTTGCTGTTAGTGATTGATCTGCAAAACAGAAGAACGTTAGTGACTTGTAGGAACGAAACAGAAAGTCAAGAGGGCAAAACAGGGGTTTTACCGAAAAGTTGGCTGGGTCAGAACCGGATGAAAAACGGGTCGGGTCGCGGGTCTTTGGCCGGATCTCTCTCTGATTCTCCATTTTCGTCGACGACGGAGGAGCGGCGGAGCTTGGGGGATGAGTCCGTGGCTGAAGACGGCGGAAGCAGGGGAGTGCCTGGGCACGGACGACGGCGGAGGAGGAAAGCAACAGGGAGGACGAGCGACGGCTGGGAGGCGACGCGCCGAGAGAGAGAGCTGGGGCAGCTGACGGGCGACCGGAATGAAGGCGAAGCTGGAGCGGCGACGGCGAGGGCTGAGAGAACAACGGCGGAGGGAGAAGAGAGAAAGGCGGTGCAGGAGGAAGAGAGAACAGCGAGAGCAGACTGTAGGTGTCGGGCGGCGAAGATGGGAAAAACCAGGGGCGGCGGCGGCTCCGGGAAGAAGCTAGGGTTTCTGGGAGAGAAGTAGTGAAGAATCAGGTGCTGCAGAGTGCAGTTTTCTCTTTTTTCGAACCAAGCTTAGGGTTTCGTTTTTCTCTCCCCTTCTCTGGAAATCTGAGCTATAATTATACTAGTGTGGGCTTAAAACGTGATTAACACTGCTTTTTAGAGTTTGAAATCCATCCAAATCAGATTTGAAGGAGTTTAGTCCAATTAGGATATAATCTGGTGAAATTACCAGTTTCAGTCCAATAAAACTCTCAATCTGCTGATATGGCCCTAAATTCTGTGCGAATGTCAATTTACCCCAAAACTTTCAGGAATTGTCATATTAGCCCAACACTTTGCAAAAATCCCCAGATTTTCCTAGAAATTCCATAAAATCTCCATATTTGGCTCAAAATCTCTGAAATTGGCAAATTTGCCCCAAACTTTTGAATTTTGCTCAAAACTTTCTAAAAATCTCCCGTTTTCTCCCTAACTTTCTCTTTTTGCCCAAATTGACCCCACAAGACTTTTAAGACTCCAAATTAGTACCTAAACTAAATTAACTCCTATTTCTACCCTAGATGACTACTTAAAAAAATATCAATATATCCTAAATGTGACTAGATTAACTAATTGTGCAAAACCTTAAAAATGATAAAAATGACCCAAATTTCTAACAAATGACCAAATAGTCCCTAAAAATGAAAAATGCCCTACCTAAATTATTTTTTTGAATCTAAAACTTAACAAAAAGTTAGTGCCCGGATAAAATTGGGTGTCAACAGCTGCCCCCCTTTGCATGTCTTATAGAATATGACGCATGCAAAACCGTTACCAAATTTTGTCCGACCTTACCTAGACGATGAGAGTCTTCTCACCGCCGAAATCTTGAGGAGAAAAACCTTCTTCTCCTCCCCTTTGAGGCTAAGGAATCTTCCCCATTACCTCTATGATAGAAACTTTCCTATCATTTAGGAATCTAAGGAACAAAACTTTTTCCTCCTTGATTTCCAGGCCCAGGAACTTTCCTAGCCTTTTGCAATAAGAACCTTCTTATTGCTTCCAAACCTAAAAAGAAAAACCTTTTTCTTCTTTGTGAGGTTAAGGAACCTTCCTTAGTACCTCTACGATAAGAACCTTCCTATCGTCTAAGAATTTGAGAAAAACTCTTTCCTCCCCGTTTACCAAGTCTAGGAACTTTCCTAGTCTTTTCATAATAAGAATCTTCCTATTGCTTCCAAACCTAAGAGGAAAACTCTTTCCTTTTTCCTTGGTGGGTTAAGGAACCTTCCTCACCCGTGTCTTTATAGAAACCTTTCTATAGAAGAGAGAAACTTTTCTCTCGATCTTATCTTTGGTAGAGAACTCTCTCACACCATGATCTAAGAGGTAAAGAACCCTTTCTTTACCACCTCTTGTCGCCTTCGAGGTAGAGAACACTGTCTCTTTACAACCCTTAAATACCTTTGAGGTAGAGCACGCTGACTCTTTACCACCTCCAAAAATGCTTGAGGTAGAGAACTCCCTCTATTTTAAACCTCTAAAAATGCTTGAGATAGAGAACTCTATCTCTTTACAACCTCTAAATACTTTTGAGGTAAAGCACCCTGACTCTTTACCACCTTGGAAAATGCTTGAGGTAGAGCACCCTGGCTCTTTACTACCTCTGTGGCTTGCTTATCTTCTTCTCTTGTCGCTTTAACTGCTATCAATGAGAACTTAAGTGAGCTTGTATAGGATGTACCTTGTTACTTTCCTGAAGTCTTAGTTTGTACTAGTAATGCCCTGGTTATCCCTTGGATGTGCCTTCCTTTTAATTCCTGTTATGAAAAAGTTATGGATGCATGATGCGAGATGCATGAATGCAGAATATGCATGACTGATGGCTTTCTCTTATCATCTCGACTTCTTTGTGTTTGTGCTTCGCTGTCATCGCCTACTTGATCGCATGGATCTAGTTCTTCCTATCTTTGTTTTGCTGGTTTCTCTCTTGCTGACTGCCCCCTGGAATTATTGTTGAACCCCTTTTATGCTTCCCAGTCCTTTTCCCTTGCCTCAGAAATTCTTTTTCAAAATCTCTCTTCGGGGAACTTTCTTAACCTGGTCTCGAATCTTTGCCTCAACTTCCTTATCATATGCTCGCCTCATGCCTTTGTCCCATTGGATATTTATTCCTGTTATTGTGTTTATGAAACTCTCGTGAGTATGCTTTCTTCTTGCTGGTATTGGCCATGTTTTCATTCTCGACTATAATACTTTTGAAGTAATCATCCAGGCAACTACCAAGGGTATCACCTGAAGACTTGTTACTCATTCTTCCCTGTTAGCCAATGTTTTGTGCCTTTCGCAAGGCAGGGCCTCAATCTTACCTGTGTTAACTCATAGAGCTTATCGAAGTAATTTATGGTTTTTTCTTTTTTTCCAAGTTTTAGTTATTACTACCCTTTCTACAAAGTCATAATTTGTAGCACACTAGAAACTGGCAGTAATGTGGTATTTGAAGAGAAGAACTAGAGAGAAATGGCTTTTTATTTATGAGTAGTGGGATACAAAAGTCTTGGGTATGAACAAGGAATAACGAAGGTTTTGAGAAAAGAAAATTCTCTTTGACAACTTTGATCGAACAAACCCTCATAACCCTACATCCACTCCTTCCTCTTCATCCGAAGAATTCCACCGTCACGCATAGTACTTCTTCACTAAATCTGAATTCACCGACTTTGGCAACTCTCGTCCGTCCATCTCTGTTAGAATTAAGGCTCCTCCTGAAAAGGCTTTCCTCACCACATATGGTCCATCATAGTTCGGTGTCCATTTTCCCCTGGAATCGTGCTGAATGGGTAAAATCTTCTTGAGGACAATGTCACGTTCTTGAAATTGTCTTGGGCGGACCTTCTTATTGTAGGCTTGGGTCATCCTCCTTTGATAAAGTTGCCCGTGGCAGAGAGTAGTCATTCTTTTCCCATCTATTAGATTCAGTTGCTCATATCTAGCCCTGACCCATTCTGCTTCTTCCAATTGGGTATCCATCAACACTCTTAATGAAGGAATCTCGACTAGTTAGTGCCTAGACAAAATGAACAATTACTTCTCATATTGTATAGTTGAGGCATATTCCCAACAAAATGCAGTCTTATGAAGTAAATTGTTATGCCCAGAATGATTACGTAGTTGAGCAAGTGCTGGCATGATAATTGTGCGAAGAAAATATAATTAAGTTAAGATTATGAAACAAATAGATGGGGGGAAAATACTTCCATATTAGTTTCTACCTCAATATTTGTTGTAACTTGGGTATAGTATGCGAAAGTTAATCAGTACCACTGAACCGATTGTACTCATCTTTGTGCCACTGAAGAAAAGTTTTGTCAAAACTGTATACAAAATGTGATAGTTCTTCCTCTGTCACCATCTTGATATACCTCATGGACAATCAATGCATTTTTTGGACTAAGGATATAAGATAACCTACGCTGCTTTTTAGCATCTTTATAGTTCTGAACATTCAAGCGGTACACTGAAAGCTTTTTTCTACCAATTTACAGTTCATCAAAATTACAATTTGTCACTTGGAATGGTGTTTTGATAACTTTCAGCATCTGCAAAATAATAATAATAAATAATCAACATCATCGTTAGAAAAATAACTAATAAAGTGATAATTTTGATACAAATAGCAGACTAAGAAGTAATTAAAAATGCGTAAAAACAATAACTTAGTAGCATCAACAACCATTCAAGCATTCTGGGCATAACAATTTACTCAATGGGCTTGCATTTGTTGGGGCTACGCCTCGACTACACAATATAAGAAGTAGTTATTTATTTTGTATTATAATATTTGCTATATTAAATATATTTTTATTGATATATCATTGTCTGTTTTTTTCTTTTTGATAGGTTTTCTTTTCTCTGTTATGTATTTTGTTAACAGGGGAAGAAGAAATGATTTGCTTGACCTGAGACATATTCTGATATGTATCCTGCTTCTTAAAAATTCGAGTGTTTTTGCTAATGAAATGAATTGAGTCAACAGGTTCTATCCATGTCGTTTGCTGAACTGAGAGGCCCCAAACCTTTAATAGAGCTTGTATTCTATATCTGTCATTTCCAAGAAATAGCGTGAGTTTCTTCTTTCCTATTTCTTTAACTTATTATTTTCTTTGAATATAACTTATTCTTTTAGCCTTTCTGAACAAGGTAGTTGGATTATTCATTTTTTTGAGATTCGAAAAGAATAGCAAAGTTCTAGAAGTTTATTTACGAGTTCCTCTTTGGCACCACCACGAGTAGGTTGTATACGTGCATGTTTGGTCATTATCACAGAGATACTTCATGGATGAATACTGCGTAACCATGGAGGACCATTAAGTCAAGTGTTAACTAATGGTTAGTTGGATTTTGAAAAGGATGCAGGTGTTGTCAGATATTAGAGTAACGCGATGAAGAACTACAATGAGTATATGGACACTAATGTGAGTGAAGTTCATTCTAGAAATTGTTGTTTTAGTCTTCAAATATAATTGTTTTTAATGTATTTCATTAGATTTTATAATGTTTAAATGTCTTTTTGTGATTCTTGATTATTTCTTTTTAATTGTAACTATCTTACAGCGTGTTTTATTGCATAGGGTAGTTGTAAAATATGACTGTGAACCAAAACATATTTATTTTTAATTTTTTTATTAGGTCACTACTGTAAAAGCAGACAAGGATGTTGAAGATGAGTTGAATAGTTCTGATATCTTCTTCTAGGTTTTTCGATCAAGTGTATTGAATTTTAAGTCACAACCGGTTAAGAGATGTCGTTGAGAATTATAGGAAATTGTTTCAGTGTTCTATCTCCATTTTAGTTATTCGTCTGGTTGTTTATCTTGTGTTTTTCTTATGAAAAATGGTTTTCAAGGGGATTTCACGAGCTTTTAGGAATCCAACCTATGGCTGTTGTAGCAACTCAGCCAAAAGCATATCTAAATTTACTCTAAAACATTGAAGTGCGTGACGGTTAAAATTGGATGATTGAAGGATATTTTTGAAAAAAAATAATGTTGCAAATCAAGTGATAGTGACACTTGACAGGCTACTGACTGTTCGACAATGTTTTAGTCTTAAGTCAACATTTAGCGTTATATTATTTTCTGTGTTTGCAAGCTGCTGCTTTGTTTTTTCAAATGTTGTTTCATCTTTCTTTGCAGTAACAAATGGTGCTTGCTTGAGGCACCATCTTGGAGCTTGTAGGTGGTAATGAGCACTTTCTTTTAATGGTCAGGATCGTTAAGGCAAATGGTTCAAGTTCTCCATAGACTTGAGTGGCCTTGTAACTGTCTTATTGTTTTTTTTCAATTGTTTTTTTTTCATTTTTTAGGGGATTAGGGAACTATATTCGGATATATTTATGCAGACCTAGGGTGTTCAGTTTGTGCTTTTCTTAATAGTCAGGCAAGTCTCGCCATCACTTGATTTGCAACACTACTTCTGCCGAAATAACCTTTCAATCGTCCAATTTCAATCATCATGCGCTTCAATGTTTTAGAAGATATTTAAATACGCTTTTGGCTGACTTTCTACAAGAGCCATAGGTTGGATTCTAAATAGTTCTTTAAATCCTCTCAAAAAATCTTTTCAAAAGAAAAATTTAAGATAAATATAACGACATAGTAAAATTGGAGATAGAACATTGAAACAATTACCCAGAATCCTCAATGACAGCCTTCAACCGGTTATGATTTAGAGTTCGATACACTTGATTGAATGCCTAAGAGTAGATACTGAAGCTATTCAACTCTTCAATACCCTTATCTGCTTTTACAATAGTGACCTAACACAAAAAAAGTAAAAATAAACATGCTTTGATTTATAAGCATATTTTACAACTATCCTATATAATAAAACAAATAGTTAGATAGTTAGAATTAAAAAATAAAAAATCAAGAGTCGTAAAAGGAAACCTAAACATTAGAAAATCTATTAAAACACATTAAAAATAATTATATTTAAAGATCAAGTGATTAAACAACAATTTCTAGAATGAACTTCACTCGCATTAGTATCTGTATATTTACTATAGTTCTTTGCATTTCTTCAAAATCTGATGACACTTGCTTCATTTTTTTAATCCGACCAACCATTGTTTAACACTCAACTTAATGGTCTTCCATTGTTAGACACAGTATTCATCCATGAGTTATCTCTGTGACAGTCACCGAATATGCACTTATATAGCCTACCCGTGGGGGTGCCAAAGAGGAACTTGTGAATAAGCTTTAAGAATTTCGTTCTTCTTTTCCGTTTCCAAAAGAATGGATGATCCAATACACTTTGTGCTGAAATACTAAGAGAAAATGCTATAGTTAGGGGAAATAATAAGTTAAAGAAATAGAGAAGAAGAAATTCACGTTGTTCTTTGGAAACGACAGATATGGAATACAAGTTCTATGAAAGGTCTGGGGCATGTCAGTTCAGCAAACGACAGATAAAACCTGTTGACCCAAGTCATTTACACTAGCAGGAACACTCAGATTTTTACAAAATGGTATACATATCAGAACACGTCTCAAATCAAGCATATCATTTCTTGCTCCCCTGTTAACAAAAAACATAACAAAAAAGAGAAAATCTATAAAAAATAAAAAGCAAATAATGATATATCAATAAAACGTATTTAATATAATATAGCAAATATTATAATACAAAATGAACAATTACTTCTCATATTGTATAGTTGAGGCATATTCCCAACAAAATGCAGTCTTATGAAGCAAATTGTTATGCCCAGAATGATTGCGTAGTTGAGCAAGTGCTGGCATGATAATTGTGCGAAGAAAATATAATTAAGTTAAGATTATGAAACAAATAGATGGGGGAAAAACACTTCCATATTAGTTTCTACCTCAATATTTGTTGTAACTTGGGTATAGTATGCGAAAGTTAATCAGTAGCACTGAACCGATTGTTGTCATCTTTGTGCCACTAAAGAAGATTTTTGTCAAAACTGTCTACAAAATGAGATAGTTCTTCCTCTGTCACCATCTTGATATACCTCATGGACAATCAATGCGTTTTTTGGACTAAGGATATAAGATAACCTACGCTGCTTTTTAGCATCTTTATAGTTTTGAACATTCAAGCGGTACACTGAAAGCTTTTTTCTACCAATTTACAGTTCATCAAAATTACAACTTGTCACTTGGAATGGTGTTTTGATAACTTTCAGCATCTGCAAAATAATAATAAATAATAATCAACATCATCGTTAGAAAAATAACTAATAAAGTGATAATTTTGATACAAATAGCAGACTAAGAAGTAATTAAAAATGCGTAAAAACAATAACTTAGTAGCATCAACATCCATTCAAGCATTCTAGGCATAACAATTTACTCAATAGGCCTGCATTTGTTGGGGCTACGCCTCGACTACACAATATAAGAAGTAGTTATTTATTTTGTATTATAATATTTGTTATATTAAATATATTTTTATTGGTATATCATTGTCTGTTTTTTATTTTTGATAGGTTGTCTCTTCTCTGTTATGTATTTTGTTAACAGGGGAAGAAGAAATGATTTGCTTGATCTGAGACATATTCTGATATGTATCCTGCTTCTTAAGAATTCAAGTGTTTTTGCTAGTGGAATGAATTGAGTCAACAGGTTCTATCCATGCTGTTTGCTGAACTGAGAGGCCCCAAACCTTTAATAGAGCTTGTATTCTATATCTGTCATTTCCAAGAAATAGCGTGAGTTTCTTCTTTTCTATTTCTTTAACTTAATATTTTCTTTGAATATAACTTATTCTCTTAGCCTTTTTGAACAAGGCAGTTGGATTATTCATTCTTTTGAGATTGGAAAAGAATAGCAAAGTTATAGAAGTTTATTTACGAGTTCCTCTTTGGCACCACCACGGGTAGGTTGTATAGGTGCATGTTTGGTGATTATCACAGAGATAACTCATGGATAAATACTGTGTAACCATAGAGGACCATTAAGTCAAGTGTTAACTAATGGTTAGTTGGATTTTAAAAAGGATGCAGGTGTTATCAGATATTAGAGTAACGCGATGAAGAACTACAATGAATATATGGATACTAATGTGAGTGAAGTTCGTTCTACAAATTGTTGTTTAATCTTCAAATATAATTGTTTTTAATGTATTTCATTAGATTTTATAATGTTTAAATGTGTTTTTGTGATTCTTGATTATTTCTTTTTTAATTATAACTATCTTATTGCTTGTTTTATTGCATAGGGTTGTTGTAAAATATGACTGTGAACGAAAACATATTTATTTTTAATTTTTTTTATTAGGTCACTATTGTAAAAGCAGACAAGGATGTTGAAGAGGAGTTGAATAGTTTTGGTATCTTCCTTTGGCTATTTGATCAAGTGTGTTGAATTTTAAGTCACAACCGGTTAAGAGATGTCATTGAGAATTCTAGGTAATTGTTTCAGTGTTCTATCTCCTTTTTTGTTATTCATCTGGTTGTTTATCTTGTGTTTTTCTTATGAAAAATAGTTTTCGAAGGGATTTCACGAGCTTTTAGGAATCCAACCTATGGCTGTTGTAGCAACTCAGCCAAAAGCAGATCTAAATTTACTCTAAAACATTGAAGTGCGTGACAGTTAAAATTGGATGATTGAAGGATATTTTTGAAAAAAAAACAATGTTGCAAATCAAGTGATAGTGACACTTGACAGGCTACTGACTGTTCGACAATGTTTTAGTCTTAAGTCAACATTTAGCGTTATATTGTTTTCTGTGTTTGCAAGCTGCTGCTTTATTTTTTCAAATGTTGTTTCATCTTTCTTTGCAGTAGCAAATGGTGATTGCTTTAGGCGCCATCTTAGTGCTTGTAGGTGCTAATGAGCATTTTTTTTAATGGTCAGGATCGTTCAGGAAAATGGTTTAAGTTCTCCATAGACTTGAGTGGCCCTGTAACTGTCCTATTGTTTTTTTTTCAATTGTTTTTTTGGGGATTAGGGAACTATATTCGGATATATTTATGCAGACCTAGGGTGTTCAATTTGTGCTTTTCTTAATAGTCAGGCAAGTCTCGCCATCACTTGATTTGCAACACTACTTCTGCCGAAATAACCTTTCAATCGTCCAATTTCAATCATCATGCGCTTCAATGTTTTAGAAGATATTTAAATACGCTTTTGGCTGACTTTCTACAAGAGCCATAGGTTTGATTCTAAATAGCTCTTTAAATCCTCTCAAAAATTCTTTTCAAAAGAAAAATTTAAGATAAATATAACGACATAGTAAAAATGGAGATAGAACATTGAAACAATTACCCAGAATCCTCAATGACAGCCTTCAATCGGTTGTGATTTAGAGTTCGATACACTTGATTGAATGCCTAAGAGTAGATACTGAAGCTATTCAACTCTTCAATACCCTTATCTGCTTTTACAATAGTGACCTAACCCAAAAAAGTAAAAATAAACATGCTTTGATTTATAAGCATATTTTACAACTATCCTATATAATAAAACAAATAGTTAAATAGTTAGAATTAAAAAAAGAAAAAATCAAGAGTCATAAAAGGAATCCTAAACATTAGAAAATCTATTAAAACACATTAAAAATAATTATATTTGAAGATCAAGTGATTAAACAACAATTTCTAGAATGAACTTCACTCGCATTAGTATTTGTATATTTACTATAGTTCTTTGCATTTCTTCAATATTTGATGACACTTGCTTCATTTTTTTAATCTGACCAACCATTGTTTAACACTCAACTTAATGGTCTTCCATTGTTAGACACAGTATTCATCCATAAGTTATCTCTATGACAATCACCAAATATGCACTTATATAGCCTACCCGTGGTGGTGCTAAAGAGGAACTTGTGAATAAGCTTTAAGAATTTTGCTCTTCTTTTCCGTTTCCAAAAGAATGGATGATCCAATACACTTTGTGCTGAAATACTAAAAGAAAAAGCTATAGTTAGAGAAAATAATAAGTTAAAGAAATAGAGAAGAAGAAATTGACGTTGTTATTTGAAAACGATAGATATGGAATACAAGTTCTATGAAAGGTCTGGGGCATGTCAGTTCAGCAAACGACAGATAAAACCTGTTGACCCAAGTCATTTACACTAGCAAGAACACTCAGAGTTTTACAAAATGGGATACATGTTAGAACACGTCTCAAATCAAGCATATCATTTCTTGCTCCCCTATTAACAAAAAACATAACAGAGAAGAGAAAATCTATAAAAAAATAAAACGCAAACAATGATATATCAATAAAATGTATTTAATATAGCAAATATTATAATACAAAATGAACAATTACTTCTCATATTGTATAGTTGAGGTGTATTCCCAACAAAATGCAGTCTTATGAAGTAAATTGTTATGCCCAGAATGATTGCATAGTTGAGGAAGTGCTGGCATGATAATTGTGCGAAGAAAATATAATTAAGTTAAGATTATAAAACAAATAGATGGGGGAAAAAAAACATCCATATTAGTTGCTACCTCAATATTTGTTGTAACTTGGATATAATATGCGAAAGTTAATCAGTGTCATTGAACCGATTGTACTCATCTTTGTGCCACTGAAGAAGAGTTTTGTGAAAACTGTCTACAAATATGATAGTTCTTCCTCTGTCACAGTCTTGATATATCTCATGGACAATCAATGGTTTTTTTTACTAAGGATATAAGACAACCTACGATGGTTCTTAGCATCTTCATAGTTCTGAACATTCAAGCGGTACACTGAAAGCATTTGTCACTTGAAATGGTGTTTTGATAACTTTCAGCATTTGTCACTTGAAATTGTGTTTTGATAACTTTCAGCATTTGTAAAATAATAATAATAATAATAAATAATAATCACCATCATCGCTAGAAAAAATAACTAATAAAGTGATAATTTTGATACAAATAACGGACTAAGAAGAAATTAAAAATGCGTAAAAACAATAACTTAGTAGCATCAATAACCGTTCAAGCATTCTGGGCATAACAATTTACTCAATGGGACTGCATTTGTTGGGGCTACGCCTCGACTACACAATATGAGAAGTAGTTATTTAGTTTGTATTATAATATTTGCTATATTAAATATATTTTTATTGATATATCATTGTCTATTTTTTATTTTTTATAGGTTTTCTCTTCTCTGTTATTTATTTTGTTAACAGGGGAAGGAGAAATGATTTGCTTGATCTGAGACACATTCTGATAAGTATCTTGCTTCTTAAGAATTTGAGTGTTTTTGCTAGTGAAATGAATTGAGTTAACAGGTTCTATCCATGCCGTTTGCTGAACTGAGAGGCCCCAAACCTTTAATAGAACTTGTATTCTATATCTGTCATTTCCAAGAAATTGCATGAGTTTCTTTTTTTCTATTTCTTTAACTTATTCTTTTCTTTGAATATAACTTATTCTCTTAGCCTTTCTAAACAAGGCAGTTGGATTATTCATTCTTTTGAGATTGAAAAAGAATAGCAAAGTTCTAGAATTTTATTTACAAGTAATGAAGTTAAACAAGACATGCAATTAATTTGTAAAAAAAAATGTAACTAAAAAAATTGGAAAGATATAAAGAAATAAATGTAGCAATCTTTTTGTGAAGTACTTTAGATCATGACCGCTGATATCTATTAGGAAATGCAAGAAACTGTTGGACGCCAGACCATTCTTCTTTCTTGAGGCCACCTGTGACCATCTGCCTTGCCACTAGGTCGAATTGGGGATAATGCTTTGGATTTTCCCCATGGCGTAATCTAACCTGTACCATGTAGTCAACCTAGGAATTTATAAAAGTGAGTATAGAAAATAAATTGAAAAATAAATATATGACAACATAACATAATTTGATTCTAACCTACAGCTTCATCTGTGACTTAGAAAACCTTTTAGTGGTACCTTTTTTTGTTGTGGCTCTCTCATAGAACTCATGCCACTTTACCTGCCTATTCATCTCAAAAGGCCGTTGCAATTTTAACTTTAAAATATGAAATTTAGAAAACTATTAATTAAATATATGAAAGGAAATTGAAATTTTACTATCTTATTGAAGAACATTTCCTTTGTTAGATTACCCATGGAATGCTTTGGCCCCTGAGTATTTAATGGAGCATCCTTCCCTCTTTTATTCTTCTTCCCTTGTAGGCTCTTCTACTTCCAGTCTAGGGTATTTCAAGTTTCAAACAGCTTCATCCAATCGGTAGATGCAACCTCAGCTGGCTGGTGAGGGATGAGACGAGAGTAATCTTGCTCCGAGTAGAAATCAGGACCCACTATCTCTAACATTGCAATCCGTAGTTTATTTATCTTATTCTGATGACTTTTTCTCAGAACGTCAAAATAAGCATTCTTAACTGCTAAGTCATCCTCAGACACCCATCTATATGTTTGCTGAAATTTTTACAACACAAACAATGGTTATGATATAAATTAATGTACAATGTCCTAAAAAAATAATATGTAAAAATTACAGTTACCTATAGCATATCTAGATACTCTTGCCTTCTGGTCTTTTTGAAATCCTTAAACTTTGTAACTTCACCCTTAAAAAGAGATAGTGAGATGTTGCTAGCCTTATCACGAACCGCTTTGGAACGGAGAAAGCTACAAAAAAATTTAATTCAACTCAATATCATGTGCTTCAATGTTTTAGAGGAGATTTAGATGTGCTTTTGGCTGACTTTCTACAAGAGCTATAGGCTGGATTCTAAATAACTCTTCAAATCCTCTCAAAAAATTGTTTTTCAGAAGAAAAACTTAAGATAAATATAATGACATAGTAAAAAGGGAGATAAAACGTTGAAACAATTGCCCAGAATCCTCAATGATAGCCTTCAATTGGTTGGGATTTAGAGCTCAATACACTTGATTGAATGCCTAAGAGTAGAAACTGAAGCTATTCAACTCTTCAATACCCTTATCTGATTTTACAATTGTGACCTAACACAAAATGGTAAAAATAAACATGTCTTGATTTATAAGCATATTTTACAACTATCCTATATAATAAAACAAATAGTGAAATAGTTAGAATTTAAAAAAAATTAAGAATCATAAAAGGAAACCTAAACATTGGAAAATCTATTAAAACACATTAAAAATAATTATATTTGAAGATCAATTGATTAAACAACAATTTCTAGAATGAACTTCACTCGCATTTGTATCAGCATATTTATTATAGTTCTTTGCATTTCTCCAAAATCTGTTGACACTTTCTTCCTTTTTATAATCTGACCAACCGTTGGTTAATACTCGACTTAATGGTCTTCCATTGTCAGACATAGTATTCATCGATGAGTTATCTCTGTGGCAATCACCAAATATGCACTTATATAGCCTACCCGTGATGGTGCCAAAGAGGAACTTATGAATAAGCTTCAAGAATTTCGCACTTCTTTTCTGTTTTCAAAAGAATGGATGATCCAATACACTTTGTGTAGAAAGACTAAGAGAAAAAGCTATATTTAAAGAAAATAATAAGTTAAAGAAATAAAGAAGAAGAAATTCACGTTGTTCCTTAGAAACGACAGATACGGAATACAAGTTAAATGAAAGGTCTGGGCCATGTCAATTCAGCATACGACAGATAAAACCTGTTAACCCAGTTCATTCATACTAGTAAGAACACTAAGATTTTTACAAAAGGTGATACATCTCAGAACACATCTCAAATCAAGCAGATAATTTCTTGCTCCCATGTTAACAAAAAACATAACAGAGAAGAGAAAATCTATAGAAAATAAAAAGCAGAAAATGATATATCAATAAAAATGTATTTAATATAGAAAATATTATAATACAAAATGAATAATTACTTGTCATATTGTGTAGTTAAGGTGTATTCCCAACAAATGCAGTCCCATGAAGTAAATTGTTATGCCCAGAATGATTGCATAGTTGAGCAAGTGTTGGCACGATAATTGTGTGAAGAAAATATAATTAAGTTAAGATTCTGAAGCAAATAGATAGGGGAAAAAACTTCCATATTAGTTTCTGCCTTAATATTTGTTGTAACTTGGGTATAATATGCGAAAGTTAATTAGTACCATTGAACTGATTGTACTCATCTTTGTACCACTGAAGAAGAGTTTTGCAAAAACTATCTACAAATGTAATAGTTCTTCCTCCGTCACCATCTTGATATATCTCATGGACAATCAATGCCTTTTTTGGACTAAGGATATAAGATAACCTATGCTGCTTCTTAGCATTTTCATAGTTCTAAACATTCAAGTGGTACACCGAAAGCTTTTTGGTACCAATTTACAGTTCACAAAAATTATAATTTTTCACTTGAAATGGTGTTTTGATAACTTTCAGCATCTACAAAATAATAATAATAAATAATAATTATCATCATCGTCAGAAAATAGCTAATAAAGTGATAATTTTGATACAAATAACAGACTAAGAAGAAATTAAAAACGCGTAAAAACAATAACTTAGTAGCATCAATAACCATTCAAGCAGTCTAAGCATAACAATTTACTTAATGGGACTGCATTTGTTGGGGCTACGCCTCGACTACACAATATAAAAAGTAGTTATTTATTTTGTATTATAATATTTGCTATATTAAATATATTTTTATTGATATATCATTGTCTGTTTTTTATTTTTGATAGGTTTTCTCTCCTCTGTTATGTATTTTGTTAACAGGAGAACAAGAAATGATTTGCTTGATCTGAGACATATTTTGATATGTATCTTGCTTCTTAAGAATTTGAGTGTTTTTGCTAGTGGAATGAACTGCGTCAATAGGTTCTATCCACGTCATTTGCTGAACTGAGAGGCCCCAAACCTTTAATACAACTTGTATTATATTTCTGTCATTTCTAAGAAATAGTGTGAGTTTCTTTTTCTCTATTTTTTTAACTTATTTTTTTCTTTAAATAGAACTTATTCTCTTAGCCTTTCTGAACAAGGTATGTTGGATTATTCATTCTTTTGATATTGGAAAAGAATAGCAAAGTTCTAGAAGTTTATTTACAAGTTCCTCTTTGGCACCACCACGGGTAGGCTGTATAAGTGCATGTTTAGTGATTATCACAGAGATAACTTATGGATGAATACTGTGTAACTATGGAGGTCCATTGAGTCAAGTGTTAACTAATGGTTAGTCGGATTTTAAAAAGGATGCAGGTGTTATCAGATATTAGAGTAACGCGATGAAGAACTACAATGAGTATATGGATACTAATGTGAATGAAGTTCATTCTAGAAATTGTTGTTTAGTCTTCAAATATAATTGTTTTTAATGTATTTTATTGGATTCTATGATGTTTAAATGTCTTTTTGTGATTCTTGATTATTTCTTTTTAATTCTAACTATCTTATTGCTTGTTTTATTGCATAGGGTAGCTGTAAAATATGACTGTGAACCAAAACATATTTATTTTTAATTTTTTTATTAGGTCACTACCGTAAAAGCAGACAAGGATGTTGAAGAGGAGTTGAATAATTTTGGTATCTTCTTTTGGATATTTGATCAAGTGTATTGAATTTTAAGTCACAACCGGTTAAGAAATGTCATTGATAATTCTAGGTAATTGTTTCAGTGTTCTATCTTCCTTTTTATTATTCGTCTAGTTGTTTATCTTGTGTTTTTCTTATGAAAAATGGTTTGCGAGGGGATTTGAAGAGCTTTTTGGAATCTAACCTATGGCTGTTGTAGCAAGTCAGCCAAAAGCACATCTAAATCTACTCTAAAACATTGAAGTACGTGACGGTCAAAATTGGATGGTTGAAGGATATTTTTGGCAAAAATAATGTTGCAAATCAAGTGATAGTGACACTTGACAGGCTACTGACTGTTTGACAATGTATTAGTCTTAAGTCAACATTTAGTGCTATATTGTTTTATGTTTTTGCAAGCTGCTGCTTTGTTTTTTCAGATGTTTCAACTTTCTTTGCAGTAGCAAATGGTGCTTGCTTGAGGTGCCATCTTGGTGCTTGTAGCTGGTAATGAGCATTTTTTTTTTTATGGTCAGGATTGTTTAAGCAAATGGTTTAAGTTCTTCATAGACTTGAGTGGTCCTGTAACTGTTCTATTGTTTTTTTTCCTTTGTTCTTTTGCTTTTTTTGGGGATTAGGGAATTGTATTGAGATATATTTATGTAGGCTTGGGGTGTTCAATTTGTGTTTTTCTTAATAGTTAGGCAAGTCTCACCATCACTTGATTTGCAACACTGTTTCTGCCAAAATATCCTTTCAATTGTCCAATTTCAATCATCATGGGCTTCAATGTTGTAGAGGAGATTTAGATGTGCTTTTGGTTGACTTTCTACAAGAGCCATAGGTTGGATTCTAAATAGCTCTTCAAATCCTCTCAAAAAATTGTTTTTCACAAGAACAACTTAAGATAAATATAATGACATAGTAAAAAAGGAGATAGAACGTTGAAACAATTGCCCAGAATTCTCAATGACAGCCTTCAATCAGTTGTGATTTAGAGTTCAATACACTTAATTGAATGTCTAAGAGTAGATACTGAAGCTATTCAACTCTTCAATACCCTTATCTGATTTTACAATAGTGACCTAATACAAAAAAGTAAAAATAAATATGCTTTGATTTATAAGCATATTTTACAACTATCCTATATAATAAAACAAACAGTGAAATAGTTAGAATTTAAAAAGAAATCAAGAATCATAAAAGGAAACCTAAACATTAGAAAATCTATTAAAACACAATAAAAATAATTATATTTGAAGATCAAGTGATTAAACAATAATTTCTAGAATGAACTTCACTCGCATTATCATCTATATATTTGTTATAGTTCTTTACATTTCTCCAAAATCTGATGACACTTGCTTCCTTTTTGTAATCCGACCAACTGTTGGTTAACACTCGACTTAATGGTCTTCCATTGTTAGACACAGTATTCATCAATGAGTTATCTTTGTGACAATCACCAAATATGCACTTATGTAGCCTACCCGTGGTGGTGCCAAAGAGGAACTTATGAATAAGCTTCAAGAATTTCACTCTTCCTTTCCGTTGCCAAAAGAATGGATGATCCAATACACTTTGTGCAGAAAAGACTAAGAGAAAAAGCTATATTTAGAGAAAATAATAAGTTAAAGAAATAGAGAAGAAAAAATTCACGTTGTTCCTTGGAAACGATAGACATGGAATACAAGTTCTATGAAAGGCTTGGGGCATGTCAGTTCAGCAAATGACAGATAAAACCTATTGACCCAGTTCATTCACACTAGTAAGAACACTTAGATTTTTACAAAAGGGGATGCATATTAGAACACATCTCAAATCAAGCGGATCATTTCTTACTCCCTTGTTAACAAAAAACATAACAGAGAAGAGAAAATCTATAAAAAATAAAATGCAGACAATGATATATCAATAAAAATGTATTTAATATAGCAAATATTATAATAAAAAATAAATAATTACTTCTCATATTGTATAGTTGAGGTGTATTCCCAACAAATGCAGTCCTATGAAGTAAATTGTTATGGCCAGAATGATTGCATATTTGAGCAAGTGCTGGCACGATATTTGTGCGAAGAAAATATAATTAAGTTAAGATTCTGAAACAAATAGATAGGGAAAAAAACTTCTATATTAGTTTCTATCTCAATATTGGTTGTAACTTGGGTATAATATGCGAAAGTTAATCAGTACCATTGAACTGATTATACTCATCCTTGTACCATTGAAGAAGAGTTTTGTCAAAACTGTCCACAAATGTGATAGTTCCTCCTCCGTCACTGTCTTGATATATCTCATGGTCAATTGATTCCTTTGTTGGACTAAGGATATAAGACAACCTACGCTGCTTCTTAGCATCTTCATAGTTCTAAATATTCAAGCGGTACACTGAAAGCTTTTTTGTACCAATTTACAGTTCATCAAAATTACAATTTTTCACTTGAAATGGTGTTTTGATAACTTTCAGCATCTCCAAAATAATAATAAGAATAATAATAATCATAATCATCATCAAAGTCAGAAAAATAACGAATAAAATGATAATTTTGATACAAATAATGGACTAAGAAGAAATTAAAAACACATAAAAACAATAACTTAGTAGCATTAATAACCATAGTTAAAAACACTCAGCACAAACAAATATGGTATCCAAAACACATCTAGACAAGTTTCCCCAGTAAAAGTAGAAACACCAGCAGACAAATAATGAAGTTTAAACTCTATGTGAACGAACATGCCTAAGGGAAAACAATATAAAATAATACTCTGTACTTAATGTTGCTTGCTCCACATTATCAGCCAGTAACTTCATATACATAAGTAGCGAGTAACTTCACCCACCTATACAAAAAAAAAAAGTAGCAAAGATAATAAGGATTAAGGGCCTAAACAAACACTCCTGATAGGTCCCTAAAAAACCATACAAGTCATGTTGCAATTTTTTTCTTCAAGTGGTTCTTTCAGAGTCCACGAAACAACGTGGATCTTTGTAATTTCAAATAAATAGCAATACACTTAATGATTGGTTTGCATGATAATCAAAGTGCAAATCTAAAGGATATTCAAAGAAATGGAAACAATGTTTATTATATTGTGCTCTGAATACTTTCCAGATTTTTTTTCACAAAGAAATAAATCAAAGTGCTCACCCTTAATCAGACAAAAATTAGCATATGTCTACAATCACATAAAACACATAATCAAATACAAGTAAAGAAAGTAAAAACACGATTAGGTTCACTGTTACATACATTTACCTTGACTGAGTGTTATAGCCACTAGCCTATGTGATGACATTTGATGGATTTAATTGTGATGCAGAATTTGTAGAACTTGATACAGGAAAGGAAAAAAAGAAAACACTAATTAAATTGTTCCACCATTTCATTACTAATAGAATGCACAGCATCCAGGAAATTCTCATTTTTTTAAATTTTTTTCTTTCTTCTTCAACTGACACAGAAAACTAAACCAGTAAGTGTTCATGGATATTGTATATAAAGGGCTGAAAGTTTAGGTCAATGGGTCAGGTTTGGGCCTAACCTTGAAATTTTTTGGTTCATTCACGACTCCAATTTCATTGCTTGAACTCAAAGTGACCTTAACCCGAAAAGAATTGGTTTGGGCAGGGTTGGTTTAGTTCAACCAACAAACCACCGTATCGTCACTTCATCTCAGCTCCCCTTTTGCTGGCAACAACAGGAGCCTTATGCATAATCTACTCCACAAAAGTTATACGTAGAAAGGACTGAAAATAAAATGAACTAGAAATTAGAGTTAGAAAGGAAATGACGAAAATAGAGGGACGAACAAAAGCAATTAAGCAGAACTACAAAAGCATTGAGCACGATGAAGTGATAGAGGCACTGACAAAGATGACAGTGATTTGATCTGTGAAGATGAAGAAAGAGGGATGAACTAGAGGCACTAATGGAGTGACGATGATAGAGAAGCAAAAGTACTGAGCATTGATAGAGATGACGAAACAAAAGCACCGACAAGCCATGAAACCATGAAGCCCGCACATCTCGTCACCATTTGACACCCTTTCCACTTTCTTTCACCCTTTGCATCTTGACTCTTTTTGCAGTTTGTCGTACCTTGTCTTTTGTCTCTCTGCCGTACTGTAGCTTGCAAAGACTCATTTTCAGCTATCGAGTACTAAAATTGCAACTCAGTGCATGAATCAGAGTAAACCTATTGTGTTTATAAAGAAAGTAAAAAACAAGTAATGAAGTTAAACAAGACATGCAATTAATTTGTAAAAAAAAATGTAACTAAAAAAATTGGAAAGATATAAAGAAATAAATGTAGCAATCTTTTTGTGAAGTACCTTGGATCGTGACCACTGATATCTATTAGGAAATGCAAGAAACGTTTGGACGGCAGACCATTCTTCTTTCTTGGGGCCATTTGTGACCATCTGCCTTGCTACTAGGTCGGAATGGGGATGATACTTTGGATTTTCCGCATGGCGTAATCTAACCTATACCATGTAGTCAACCTAGGAATTTATAAAAGTGAGTATAGAAAATAAATTGAAAAATAAATATATGACAACATAACATAATTTGATTCTAACCTACAGCTTCATCTGTGACTTAGAAAACCTTTTAGTGGTACCTTTTTTTGTTGTGGCTCTCTCATAGAACTCATGCCGCTTTGCCTGCCTATTCATCTCAAAAGGCCAAGTTGCAATTTTAGCTATTAAATATATGAAAGGAAATTGAAAATTTACCATCTTATCGAAGAACATTTCCTTTGTTAGATTACCCATGGAATGCTTTGGCTCCTAGCATCTAGTGGAGCATCATTCCCTATTTTATTCTTCTTCCCTTATAGGCTCTTCTACTTCTAGTCTTGGGTATTCCAAGTTTCACACAACTTCATCCAATCGGTAGATGCAACCTTAGCTGGCCGATGAGGGATGAGACAAAAGTAATCTTGCTCCAGGTAGAAATCAGGACCCACTATCTCTATCGCTGCAGTCCGTAGTTTACTTAGCTTATTCTGATGACTTTTTCTCAGAACGTCAAAATAAGCATTCTTAACTGCTAAGTCATCCTCAGACACCCATCTATATGTTTGCTGAAATTTTTACAACACAAACAATGGTTATGATATAAATTAATGTACAATGTCCTAAAAAAATAATATGTAAAAATTACAGTTACCTGTAGCATATCTAGATACTCTTGCCTTCTGGTCTTCTTGAGATCCTTAAACTTTGTAACTTCACCCTTAAAAAAAGATAGTGAGATGTTGCTAGCCTTATCACGAACTGCTTTGGTACGGAGAAAGCTACAAAAAAATATAATTCAACTCAATAACAATTAACAAGTAATAAATATAATAATAATAACAAAATTATCATACATATGATATCAGAACTTACTCAGATGGGATAATAGCACGTCGTGGAATTATCCTCTTGATGAACTTGTTGTTGTGTGTCCGGATGGCATCATGACCGAATGTGCCAGTTGGCTGGTACTCAAAACCAGACTCTGACACTGGGGCAGGTGGCTCCTGTGGTTTGGGAAAATCACCAATGTCAAAGTGACTCCATCTAATCAACCCCTCACGTTGAGCAAAAGTGGAAATGTGTGGGTGTAGGTATTGGGACGCTGTACTCGAAGATAGATCACTCTAGGTTAAGAACCGCCACTAGTGTCTGCATCTGCCCTATAAATATAACACCCAATATCGGTCCACCCCTATATGCACAAATGACTGATTCTGCACAGACAAACCCCTCTCATGACCAAACTAGCACGTGATAGATCCTGATCACCACTTTGTCTAAACGGAGTGGGCCAGAATACACAGCAATATAAATTAAAAATTTTTGTAATATGCACATAAATTTTATAGTAAATTAAATTTTTAGTGTACTAATTTTTTTTTGTAAACTAAGAGCGAATTTGTTTTAACTTAAGTCAACTAACTTATTTTTACTTTTACATCTATTTTACCTAAAACTAATTTCATTTGAAAGCCAATAGTATGTAGATACAATAATCCATTTGAAAGTAAATTTTCATAATATTGTTAAATTTTTATGAATTTTTCTAAAATTCATAAAAATTTAGTAAGATTACAAAAATTTTATTTTCAATGGATTATTTCAACTATATAATATTAGCTTTTAATTAAAATTAGTTCCGGGTAAAAAAGATGTAAGAATAAAAATAAGTCATTCTGAAATCAATTGACTTAAGTTAAAATGAATTGGGTGATATTTTTAGCGAACAAAATTTTTAGTAAACTAAATTTTTGGTGAACAAAATTTTTGGTAAACTATTTTTAGTGAACAAAATTTTTAGTGAAATCTAATTGTAGTAATTGATAAAAAAAAAAAGCATCTAACCTAAAATAGAATAGTGGTAGGGAAAAAAATAGCTAACTTCACTACATTATTTTTTGTAATTTATATAGATTCCACCAACAATATGTGCCTATAATTATGTCTAATACCATATTTTTAGCAACAAAAAAATTGTATAACATATATATAGATAAAAAGAAATAGCAAAAAATAAAAAAACACAAAAAAATGTATAGAATAAAACAACTAAATTGAGAGAAATTCTACGTGATTTTGGAAAAAACTTGGAATACAACTAATTTCAGAGAAATTCTAGGCATTTTTGGATAAAAAATTGGGAGGCAACAAATTTGAGAGAAATTTCATGCCCTGATAAGAGAAATTTCAGGCAACCAAAAAATCCTACCACATATATACTGATCAAATCAAAATAGCAAAGAATTCTAAGAAAAAAAAATATTAATGAGAGAAAATTTGCCAAAGAAAGATGATGAATTTTGCACATATAAATTGCTCCAGTAGAACTAGCCATGCATGAAATAAAATATTCCTTAAGAAGAATGCAACAAATTGTAGCAACTTTTTGCTGGCAAGGAAAAAAAATTTGAATCATCATGAATTTGCCACCATTTTTTTGCCTAGATAACATGCAATATTTGAGAAATCTTGAGAGAAACTTACTTATTTGAGAGAAATTTTTGGTGAATTTGGAGAAGCACCGGCAAGCACAAACCCCTTAGCAAGTAGAAGTGGCAAAGAAGAGAAATGTGTGGTTTTGGTGAGTTGCTTAAAGATGAGACTGGGGTTTTAAAAGCCTGCAAGGGAATGACCGAATTAACGGTTGCCCAAAAGGTCGATCTAAGTGAAAGGGCAGAAGAGCCCTTCTTGTTTGGTCGTGCAAATGGTGGCTGTTATGAAGGATATGAGCAGGGTGGTAGTTTAGCTGTTAGAGCCACCGTTGTGTGACCGTTTAAATGGGCGCCTAACTTTTTTATGTCCCTCCATTTAGCGACCAAATGAGCGACCTTTTTCAAAATTTAACCTTTCCCCCTGGAGCGTTAATATCTGATTTAGTTATTTCCAAGGTGTAGCATTGACTCTAATATAACACATTAAAATATTAATAATTACATATAAGTTAGTTCGGGTATAACTAATTAAAATACAAGTAATTAAAATATAACTATTAAAGTACAAGTAATTAAATTATAATTAAATTAGAACAAATTAAAATAATGTAATATTAATTCTTAATATTGTAATATATTCAAATAAGTAATTAAAATATAAATAAGTAATATATAAGTAATTAAAATAGAGCAAATTATATTGTAATAAATGTTGACACAACAAATTGTTATAAACACCCTAATAGAAGTTTTTGCACAACTAGTCATCATCATCATCTTTAGACAATTGAATGTCATCTTCATCATCTTTGGAGATCTCGACAATGTCATTTAGGTCAATCGAGGTATGACCAATTTTTTGTGGGAGAACATCCCCGTATGCGGTCAAGTCAACTAGTATGCTAATAGTTTCAAGTTCGGGCAAATCGGACATAGCTACTTCATTCTCGACGTTAAGTTGTTGGAATGGTTCATCAGTAGTTCCATGTGCGGAGAAGATGTTAAGTTGCTCATCCACATTATCAGCCATGTCACACTCAATAAATAAACAAGGCTTGATTCTATTGGCCGCATACTAGTTTTGTAATGAAGAATGGGGATACTTGGTATAATACACTTGTTGAGCTTGACGGGCAAGAATGAAAGGCTCCAGTGGATTTAACATCGATCTCCACTTTACATCAACTAAACCGGAATGAACATGTGCACGGACACCTCAAGTTGGATTAAACCATGTGCACTTGAATAAAGTGACTTTATTGGCGGTGCTCTAGAATACTCTAGTTCAATAATATCATCAATAATTCCATAAAAGTTGAAGCCCCCTGACTTGCTTGTCTCACCTTTAACCATTACACCCCAGTTGGCCATTGTCTTAGTCAAACCATACATCCGTGTGTGAAATCGAAATCCATTTACTATACATGTCATGCCCAAAACTGCCCCAAGCCTATGCACTTCATGCATTCTTATAAATAATTTCATTGATAAAGCAAATACAGCTTGGCAAGTTATGAACATGACTTTGTTGAAAAGCTTCATTTAACAAGGAATATAAAATGGATTTCTGAAAATTTACATAGAAAACATATTTATTACCCAAGTTAATGTTCAACACTTAGATACAAAGTAACAGCTTTACATACAATTTTGATAAATGACACAAATGCCAAGTACAATACATAACAAACCAGCTTTTCAGCCCACGGACATAAAGTGCTACATAATCATAGTAAAGATCTTGGACTCAGAAGTTCATAATCTAGGACTCAGTCTTCAAATCATCATCCAGGAGATAAGAGAGGTTTATTGAACTCCAAGCCAATTTTAGCCATAGCAGCAGTTAAATGAACTACAAAAATGTAAACATAAGGGGGGTGAGTTTCTAATGAAACTCAGTAAGAGACAATAACAACTTTAAAGTCTAAATTCAGTTTAATAGCAATGTACCTGCAAACAAAGGAGAACATAGAAAACACAAGATACAAGCAATATACATAATAACAATAATAGATAAGGTCAGCACATGTAACCAATGCAACAAAGCACACAGAACTCACACACCACACACCAGCTACCCTGAGGCAGCCAACAGGGCCGAGCAAGCATTTCCTTAATCTATATTCATTTCATTAACTTTATTAACCAAACTATACCTAAAACAAAGGGCCCTAGACTTTGAATTTGGGTAACCCTAACCCAAAAACAAAATCCTAATGCTTGCTCATAACACAGCTAGTTAGCGAAATACGTAGAGACTCCCAGGGTGTCCTTAGCCCCTACAACTCTTAGGTTCATCTAACTCCAAGTCATCACCTAAGGCATACCAATTTCACTAGAACCACAAGGCCAACTTCTTATTCCAACTGAAATCCTTACATATATGATCCTTGGATACATCCATTTAGCCTATGTCTCTTTGCCCCCTTATATACAGCCATTCGGCCTAGCATAGTAATCTATGCATTTCAGCCATTCGGCCTAGCTTATTAATCAATTACAGCCATTTGGCCTAATCACCGTATCCTTGGTTATCCAGTAACATTCATATCCAGCAACTCTGGAAACCTTCCGCATTAAAAGCATTAAACAGAAATAGACCTAGAAGTTGCAAGTTTTGTCCCTTACCTGAATACACAATCTGAACCTGAGACCAAACTTTGCTGGCTTGCATTCAGCTTACTTCCATTCAGAAATGGGTCAAGCCACTAGCAATATTTGACCAAGCAATTCTTTGATCAGGCCGTAAGTTCCATGAATTGAAATTTCAATTATGCTTTCAAAATTCTGGAAATTGAGGAGAAGACAATGCTGGTTCATGTTTAGGTCTGATTCACTACTGCCCAAGCACATTGCTCTGCATGGCCTTGGAGGATAACAATGCTTGTTCATCAATACAATCTTCAACTGAGAAAACAACACTCAGCCTAAAATCTCTAGGCTTGAGCATCCTTCCCTGGAACCAGAAACTATGATATTTCAGCTAATTTAGCCATGCTTCATTATCAAGCAATTGTTTACCGCAAAATCGAAACGTGCAAGAAGAACCATGAGGAAATCTCCCCATAATCCAATGAAATCTGCCTTTCTTTTCCTTCACTAGGTTGAATTCGGACCAAAATTAGCATCTCATTGTGTTTTCATTCAACAATAACTCAAAATTCTAGCCAAAATTTTTTTTCTGCCCAAGTACATATCTTTACTTGCATTAATGGGGGAAAACTTCAAGTTTAGGACTTGATCTCTTTTGCATGCTTCAATTTGTCCCCTCACCTTTCACTTCTATTAATAAACCTACTGAATAATGTAGTAAATTTTTCCTCAATTGTACAATTGAGTCCCTTGGTGAAACGCCAAGAATAATTCAGCCCTTAAGGCCTAATTTCCTCGACAATAATTTAATCACTTTGAAAAATTTTCTACACATATGCTCAATTGAGCCCTCCAATAAAACCTCCTTGGCAAATAAACCATTAAGCCATGATTTTTGTCGATGAATTTATGTTTTCATACACATGTAGCCTCAACTTCTCAATTTGTTGCAGTTTAGCCCTTAGGCCTACATTCACGATTATCAAATTCTTTGCTTTTCAATTCTATCCAAATTTTTTTTCCATTTTCTAGCACTTCAGTCCTTAAGACCTACTTAATAACATCTAGCCATAGGCCTATGCAAGGATGGGATATGACAGTACAGCCATTATAACATGTCACTGTGTATAATGGGCCACGAGATAATTCTACCAATCGATCGCCTTGCCATTCTGGCTATTTTTCTCCCTAAAAAAAACAACATATGGTAGTAATTAACTTTAAATTAGATATTAAAACATAACACAGTGGAATTTAGATACACACACACACACACACACACACACACACACACACACACATACACACACACACATATATGTATCATACATATTCCCGAAACTGTTATGTGAAATGTTGATGCCAATATGTCTCAAGTTCTTTTTTGGTTGCATGAGGGAACTTTTGTTGTAAGACATCTACAAAAATCTTGCATGTGCTAGGAAAATACATTACAAATTACAACTTGCAAAATCTTGGATATGCAATATGAACTTCCCAGTGCTTGACCATACTAACCTAATATAACGATCGACTTCTTCACTATTTAACAAAATACATTGATGGTCTTGACGCAATTCATTTTTATTGGGCACCCTCCAAGCCCCACGTGAGGGAAAGTTTCAAACTTCATTGCAAAAACTATGAGACATTCAGAGGGTACATGAGATGCCTTTGGATTGGTACTAAAATCTCACGGTTCCTAATTTAGCCTTGTTGTTGTGTCAGGACCAAAATAATGTTCACAGAAAATAGTCATCTCTTGAAATAAGTATGCTTCAACAATTGACCCTTCCAACTTTGCTTTGTTACATGCCATCCATTTAAGAGAGTGCATTAAGCTAAACATTTTTGGACAAAAACACTTCTCAGTAAGATAATGATCCTTGTTTCATAACATTATAACTACATGAAAATATAACTAAGTTCATATACCTCTCAAAAGGATACATCCAACGATATTGTACTGATCCACAAAGAGGGGCCTCATGTGGTATGTGCACAATTAGGTGTTCCATTGAATCGAAGAAAATTGTAGGAAAAATCTTTTTAAGCTTACACATAGTGATAAAGATGCCATGTTCCAATTTTTTTACATCTTGTAATAAAATTTTTCTTGAACATAATTGTCAAAAAAATGAACAAAACTTGGATATGGTTTCCCAGATAATAAGAACTAAATATCTACGTAGTGCGATCGGCAGTGAACATTGCAGGAATACATGACAATTATGCCTCTTTAAGGCATAGAAACTACTATTTGACACATTCACATTATGAGACAAATTTGAAGCATAACCATATGGAAATCTTAAATCCTTAAGCCACAAGCATATCTGTTGAACTTGATCCCTGTCCAAAGCAGCCTTCGATTTAATAGTTGAATAGGCCATTTGTTTCAAGTGCAGCTCCTAATGCATCTTCATAGCCACTAAATCCAATTGTGCATTTTCATTGTCCTTTGTCTTACTTTTTACGTCCATTACAGTGTAAAATAAATGTTCAAAAATAGTTCTTCTCAATGTGCATGACGTCAAGATTATGTCTTACTAACAAATGCTTCCAATAGGGCAGTTCCCAAAAAATAGAACATTTCAGCTAGTTATGGCTTCATCCAAATCCAGGTATGCGATGATTATCCCAATCAATTCCAAAAGGTGGGAATTGAAGGTTATCCAACGTTTCTGATATCTCCTCACCGGACATAGGCAATATAATAGTCAACCGCTCTTTTTTACTAGGCCTAAACATAGTGAGATTTATACAAAATAGATGATTACGAGGCAAAAACTTCCTATGACAATCCCACCAGCAGGGTTTTCGTCCATGTTTCAACTGAAATGTCATTAGACTATCCAAGCAATATGGACATGCTAGTTTACCATTTGTACTCCATCATGACAACATCCCATATGCTAAGAAATCACTTATTGTCCATAGTAAGCATGCATGCATAATAAAATTTTGAGAACGAAATGCATCTTATGTTTCAACACCATCATCCCATAACATTTTTAGCTCCTCAATTATGGTCTAACGAACTTGTCAATATTTCACCCTGGTGATCTAGGTCCTGGAATTATTAATAATAAAATATGTATGGTTCTTTCATACACATATCTGGTGGTAAATTGTATACTATTATAAACATAGGCCAAATCGAATATGTGCCTCCAGTTACAGAATTTGGCATAAAGCCATCAGTGCATAAACCAAGCCTCGTATTCCTAACTTCTAAGGAAAATGTAGGAAATGTTTGATCCAAATGCCTCTATGCTTCTGTTTGGCATGGATGCCCCATTGTATTATCACCTTCCAAGCCATTTTTTGCATGCCAAGTCATATGTTCAGCCATTTTTGTTGACATAAATAAACCCTTCAATCGATCAGTTATTGGTAAATATTGAAGCACCTTTTTTGGAAATTGGTTTTTTCTTCCATTTTTTCAATGTCTGCCCTTTATACCTACATTGCTCACAAACTGAGCAGTGCATCAGTTGCACATTCTCACCATCAAATAGCATGAAATTCTTTGGGCATACATCTATTTTCAAATATGGTAAGCCCAATCCTTTCATCATTTTCTTTGAGTCATATAATGTATCTAGTAATCTTCTTCATTCCCATCATTTACATCGTTTTTGTTATTCGGATGAGTATTATTCATTAGTCCTATAAAATCGATCGCCATTTGCTCATATCCACGTCTAATGTCTTACTCAATATGATTATCCAAATTTGTTTCTAATAATGATGAATTTGATGTTTCCCCATAATAATAATTATGTCATTCCATATTAAATCTCTTTCTATGACAATACCATACATAATAATTATCTATAAACCCTACTTGACACAAACGCTATCCCACTTCATTTTTTGTTTGAAAATATCTATTATGATAGTGACGACATGGACATTTCAACAACTCTATCTCATCATTTCTACACACAACTGATAAAAAATGTCTTGCGCCAGTGATAAGTTTTGGATTTATATATCCATCTGCCAACAATTGTGTATACATCCAATCACATCTATCCATACCATCTAGTGACCTAAAAAATCAAACAAATAACAAACTATTAATAAATAAAAATGGATGTTTTCTTATAATCCAACTACAATATCTAAAGGGAATGGTCCTAGCCTATTCAAAAATGTACACACCATATAGTACTAACACATTATAATTTGTCTCATTGACCTGAAGAAATTTTGGCAGCATGTCCCTATAGTTTCCTAGAATACTGTATCTTCGAGAAATATATCTCGAATCAAATATCTGAGAAATAGAGTTCATACCACCCAAACCTCTTCACCAGAAAGACAAATCACAACAATAATAGTACCATATTGCTTATAGATTTCTGAATTTTTCAACTTGGACAATCAATTATTACCACAAAGATAAATATTATGCATATACAGATTCCAAATCATCAGAATCAACGCACAGTATAAATATTTCTCTCAACAACAGTAATCATTAACAGGCAATCTATGGTATAAATGCATGTAAGATTACAATCTATATAACCATTTTTCAAAAATAAGAAATTATATGTTCAAAATAAATAACCATTTTTAATAAAAACTATAAAATATATTACTCATATAACCATAAAAACAAACTTACCTCATAATAAAAGTACTCTTGAATCACTGAAGAACACAGTACTAACCAGAACCTTCTTTTTGCAAATTAGCTAGGGCAGAGTTGAGAGGAAGTGAAAGAGAAGAAGCAGGTAGCCTAGATGAGTAAAATGAGGAAGGGAGCAAGTCGAGTAGATTAATAATGATGGAGTGGCCATCCTAGTCACCAAATTTAAGGGTCTACAAGAAGTGGTCGCCCATGCGGTTGTTGTTGTGATTGTTTGGCCACCGAAAATTGTGACCAAATTTTCAGTCGCTCAGATAGTAGCAGGCGCAACCGTTTCAGTGACCACAATTGCGACCAGAAAATTTTGGTGGCTATTCAGCCATGAGTACCTCTTTTTTACGACCATCTAGGCAACCGAAATGCCAGCGACTGAATACACTGTGGCAATTTTCGATCACTCTAACCTAAATATGTTGAAGTGGCTTTTGCCAGTTTCTTTCTTTCATCAATTTTTTGGGCAGGTAACTCCTTACCACTCTGAAGAATATTGGCTTCCAATTGTTCACTTGATGGTGTCATGATTGCTTTGTTGATTTCCATCACGGCTTGTGACATCTGATCCATCTACTTCTAAAACATTGAATGTTATAGCCATCTATGTAATAGGCCTACAATGGCTAGGTAATACTTTTGATTAAGTAAAAATCCCTAGTTTAATGCCTCAATTAGCTTGAATTAGCAAGTCAAGCAAGTCTATTAAGGGTTATATGGTTCCTAGATCAATTTTGCACTTAAGGGTCATCAAGGCCTAAGTGGTCATTTCACAACCTGAGGTGATAGGTTCAGTTTTTAAAGCTCATAAGTTGTTCTTTTGGACCTAAGCAACAAGAAACAAAAAAGTTGGACTAAATTGTCAAGTCTTATGTCACTATTTAAGCATGGGTTTTTCTGGAAAAATTAGATAAGTTGTGTGGCTAAGTAGGGAGGAAGGCTTTTTAAACCATTTTCAAGGGTTTTGAAGGCCACTATTCATTATCTTCTTCCTTCAAACCCATAGCTTCATCTTCCCTCTCAAACTGCATGGCCAAATCTTCACAAAATCATCAATTCTTTAAGGAAATCAAAGTCTCGTGAGGTACCCATGCAAGAAAGATTTTGCATGGATGAGCTTAAGTATGTTTTGTCCAAGTTAATCCTTGGTTGTTCTTGGTTTCTTGAGATAGTATGAGCTTGGGTCTAGTGAGAATGAGTTTGAATTAGTGCCTTATATGTTGTTTTTGCATAGAATCGTAGGTTCCCTTCGTAAAACCCAATTTTTTAGTGTGGATGCTTCCTCTCTTACTTGTTCTCTTTAATTGAGGTAAGGGATTTATAATTCATGCTTGTTTCATGCCATTTATAGCTTTCTTTTGGTATAATTCAAGTACTTTTGTGAATGGTAGTGATTGGTGATTGGTGATGCATATGGTGGACTAATGATATTGGTGGCTTGATGTAGTTTATGGACACCAAATACTTGGTTCCAAAGGCACATTATGGCCTTAGTATAGCCAAGGAGCATGGAGGTTTTGGTTATCCAGGTTTTGGTCATGGGAAAAAGTCCCTAGTATGGCCAAGGAGCATGGAGGGCTTGCACACAAGCTAGGGCACTTAAGAACAACACCAAGCACGAGTTAGGCAATGACGCATCTCTAGAGTGAAAGAAGTAGCTCTGGGCTCATAAAAACTTGCACATTTCTGGATGCCCATGCAAGGATGCATCCTTAGGAGTGGGGGATGCGGCATTGCACTCACTAGGACCTCAAAGATGTGTCTTTAGCCCTTGAGGACTTAAATTTGGGCTTTTGAGCACCAACTCCTTTATGAACTCCATCAAAGATGGAACCTTGGGTTCTGGGGACACAACTTTGATACCTAAATTGACTAAGGTCTTCTCAAGTCAATTAAGAGGTTACCTTGGGAACTAAGGTGGAACCTTGGGAAACTCTAGCGTGAAAGGTGGTGAGAACTCCCTTAGTGCACCTTAGAATCTAACAATGTGGTAAAAATTGTATCAAAGCTTGAGGTGTAAGCTGGCTTTTGGTGTTGGTCAATTGTTTGGCTATAATAAGTGCTAAGAAGTGACAGAAAGGTTTAATGATCATTAGTGGCCTAGCTAACTCCTTGGACTTAAGGTACTAATGTGAAACCTTAGTGCACTTAAGAAGATTCCATGGAACCTAGTGAATATGAGTCCATCCATGGCAATCGCTACTCCACTAGGGTAAACCAAGTAATGGTGGATAGGTGTGTGCCTTGAGTGAAGGTGTAGTGCTCTTGTAGCCTAGGCAAGGTTACTTGAGGTGTAGGTGAAAACTTAGTATGTTCTTGGTAAGGTTTTAAGGTGAAAGCTTACTACACAAGTGACCTAGGCAGACTTAATAGCTTGAGGCACTATGTGGAGGCTTAGTACACCTAGTGAGTTCCTTGGAACTCAAGTAAGGAGCATCCACCATGTTCACTTTTACAACAACAAAGGAAAAGATATTCAGTGAGGTTAGCTTACTTGGACATAAGTAAGCCAAGTTTGCTAAGAGTGAGTTAGTGGCCAAAACTCACTTGGCATGGAGTGACGTTCGTGTTAAGACTAAGAAGAGGTAGGGTCCCAAGGGACTTAAATATCTGTGAATATGTTAGGTCTCAAACTGCACAGGCCCATAGTAGATTACATATGTTAAGTATATATGTGTGTTTTCAGGTTTTCGGTTGCAAGTTTTGTCTTTATTTACAGGTACCCAAATCCTTCACTAAGAATCTCTGGATTTTCATTTCCTTTAGCGTTGTTGTGCAGATTGTATCTATAAGGAGCTGGTGACCTTGGAGGGTTGTCAACCTAGTATTTGTAATCTATGTAACCACCTAGTGAATTGTTATCAATTTGAGTTTATTGCTAGTTTTGTGTTGTGCTAACTATAGTTGTCTTGCTGCCTTGAAGAGGCTATTGGCACAATGATGGACATAGTGGGCCGTGGATCTCAGTAGTAGTATTTTAGTTGCTTTTGGGCATATGCATAGTCTTTACTTATGTAAAGATGCTCATGCATGACTATTATTTGTAGTAAATACACTTATATTTTATGTTTTGGCTTATAGTTTCTTTATGTTTTATAAAAGCCGTCACAATGTTTTGATTCATTTTTCAGAAGTGAAATTCAAGTTGAAGCAACTGCATGCATAGTGCATTTTAGGTTAATGACTATATGCATGAAATGTTTTTAAATAGGACAAGAAAATAGCTAACCAACTATATCAAGTATGGAACTTTGTTCTATAGTCTTATTGGGAGGACCCCATATGGGGTGGGGACACTACATTGAATGTTGCTTCTGTAAGAGGTCCTTCAGATTTTGACATTGAGGTTGAATATTGCCCATAAATTCCATTATTCTCTCTTTAAAATTTGTATAAGGGGGTGAATACTAAAAGTTTATATTTCTCCCTTAATCTGGCCAACCATTTATTGAATAACTCCTCTATCATGATCTAGTTTTTCCTTGTGAAGTTGAAAATTTGCAATGAAATCCACATATTCATTCCTACTTCTCCATTTGTTCATATGACAATCCTAAGTCAGGTGCTATGCCCGCAATCATCATAATGCATCAAAACCCACTTTTAGCTAACAAAAAAAACTTCTGAATTCTCTTGCGAAAGGTTTAACTTGATTTTCCAATGCTAAATAAGAATAAAAATCTTGAACTACAATTACTCTATTTAGTTTCATTTTGGATGATTCCTATTGATAATTGCTCATAGCCATCTCCTCAATTAATTCTTTTGCTGCTTCAAGTGTCTTGCTATTTAGAGTACTATGAGCTGTTTTGTCAATCATCTACTTGGAAGCACAACTTAGACCATTATAGAACGTTTGTAGTTGCATCCATGTATGTAATCCATGATGTGAACACTTTCTCAATAGATTGTTGAACCTTTCCTAAGTTTCAAACAATGTTTCTGAATCCATCTGACTACAAGCAGAAATATCATTATGAAACTTCTCAGGCTTGGCTAGAGGAAAATATTTCAATAACAACTTTTTGACAAGATTGTTCTATGTGGCAATAGAACCTCTTGGAAATGAAGTCAACCATTGCTTAGCTATTCTTCTCAACAAAAACAGAAATAACCTTAATCGAATTCTATCTTTACTAGCTCCATTAATTCAGAAAGTATCACATATCTCCATGAAACTAAAAATGTGAGCATTAGGATCCTCATCCGCGAAGCCATCAAATTGAACACAATTTTGCACCAATCCTCATCCTATTTTCCAATGGGTGAGTATTCCGACATTGGTCAAATGCTTGTAAACAGCCCTGAGCTCCCAAAGAAACCCTTCAATCATCAAGTCCCATGTGATGGAGAAAGGAGAAAGGTCCAGATCATCCTTTGATTTACCTTAGTCCACCACACTTTGGATTTTGGAGTCAATGTCTTTGAACCTTATCGAAGTTCCTTATAGAGAAGTTTGGATGGCTCCACTTGCCTGAAATTCCTCATAACTTAAGGATAGTTGTTACCACTCTAATTTTCATAGCAGAATCAGCACATATTGTCACACCCCGAACTGCCCCTGGCCCATTTGGGAAGTTATTCATACAGAAGGGGCTTTATTAACTATTATGAGCACCTACGGCATGACTCCAGGATCTATTTTGGTACTAGCTAGATAATTAATTACTTCCTAGGTGATATTAAGGTGTAGGGTGCTCTTTAGGTACAAGCTAGCACCTAAATGGAATTTCTAGTGTTCCATTCATGATTTTATCCTGCTTACATGCATACTTCATTCCAATTCAACATAAGCTTCTCCTGTAATATCTTCACATTCTCATTCCATCCAAGCTACATATAGCCATACACTTAATCCACTAAGTGCGTCAGATGTGTGTCCATCGAGTGTACTATTTCAATGCATGGCAACCAAGAAGCCCATATTCCATTTCAAGTTTGAAACCATATTTCATATCCATGAGCATTCTGCCAAATCTAGTACACATAACACAATCATCCATCAAGACATTCCACCTGCATGAATTCAAGCATACTTCTCATATAATCATCCTTCAAAGTGATCAACATCACAAGTCATCATAATCATCCATCCAAGGCAAAATCATCATCATAAGTCATCTAGAGTTATGCCGATCCATAATGAGCAGCAAACAAGCATCACCTACTTGGAAAACATACCAAGGATGCTACATATCTAAAATTAGCCAAGTTCAAGTTTACAGACCAAGTTCTCATAACTACTCAACCATTAACTCATAATGACATGGAACACATTCCACCTTAATAGACCCGGTTCCCACAACTTCTAGATTCCACAAGCCTGCACAAGTAAGTCCACAACATTAGCTTGATTCACAAGCAATCTATACCACATAAGTCACTTAGAATCATATGAATATATTGAACAATACCATACACATACCCAACCCTTTAACATATCAGAAATAGTATTCCAATACTCTTAGCTTGATCTTTCAAGCAATCTTTTTTTCTTACAAAAGTAGAAAAGGGCGGGAGAGTTATAAAACTCAGTAAGGATCCCGGTAACATAGTGAGGTAATTCTCATGACTCTCAAAATCACATATGGCTTCCAAAGCCTAACTTATGCCAAGAATGTAATGGCAATTATCCCGTGTTCCTACAAAGGAAAACACTAAAACAAAGAAAACACAAATATAGCACATAATAATAATAACAACAAATATTTGGCTCAGCATGCACAAACAAACATCCAGAGAAGCACATAAAACACCACACCACATAACACCGTCATGTCCCATGACACCGTGTCCAGCGACACCGTGGGCATCGCAAGCATTAGCATTTACCAAGTCACCATTCCCGGTCAACCATTTCTTTATTTTATACTGAGCGCTCCTTAGCTTGAGAATTGAGTTGGCCAAACTCAATCCTTAGCCCTAAATGCTTGCTAATTACTCATGAGTAAACAATAGTTGCCAAAGCAACAATACCTCGCCCACTATGCACTTATGTGCCCAATTATTCAGAACCATAGTTGCCGAAGCAACGATACCTCGTCCATTATGCACTTATGTGCCCAATTATTCAACTAAGAAGGTATCATGAGTCCTCACAGAAAGAACAACCACTTAGCCCTGACATGCACACCTATGCTCACTTGGTTCTTTGACCATCACAGAGGGGCACTAATACTCACAATGAAAGGTCATGGAAATATACCATGCAGAAAGTGAGTATAGGGATCCTTACCACAATCTGTGTAACCTTTTGCTCATTGTCTTTGCCTTGCTTTGCTTTGTTTGTTGTTGGAACTTGTCTTTCCTTAATGGACCTATAAAGCCCAAAAACACTAACAAGTTATTTACTTGCTTTTCATTAATTTTGAGAACCATAATTATTATTATTATTATTATTATTTTCTTTTACCAAGGACACTTGGTTTAACTTACTCATCCTCAACTTAAAGAGGTAAGGCCTAACTTAACCTTTGTTGGATATTGCTCTTTGTCCAAGTCTCAAGTCAATGTAGCCCATGTAGTCAATTGTAGCGCATTTTGCCAATATCGCCAATGTGGCCAATTTAGCCAATGTAGGAGTTTAAGAACACTATGCTCAAGCATTTAGTTCTAGAACTTTTTATGTAATGGTCATGGCCGAACATTGTCTTTACTTCTCTCTCAAGCTTTACTTGATTTTTGAGCTTTCTTGTACTTAAAAGCTTCATAATTACCAAGCGCACTTGGTTTCCACTTAAGGACTTCAAGGACAATTTTGTCAAGAACAATTGTTGACAAAATTGTCCTTTACTTTTCCTTTCTCATTTTAGTCCCATATTTCATTAGGAACACTTATACCACCAAGAACGCTTGGTCTACACACATCCACCAAAAATTGGCACTAAGGCCGAAAGCACTCTTCATTTCTTTCTTTATTATTTTAGTTCCATATACATCTAAGAACTCATTAAATGTCAAGAACACATGGCTAAAATGCCAAGCTACAAAAATTACAACATGGCCGAAACTTTACTAGCTTCCTTAGTTTACAAAATTTCTCATTTTTACATCCATCTTTTGGCCATTGTCTTGTATACTCATAAGAGTTCCATTTCTACCAAGAAAACTTGGTTTTATGCTTGCATGCCAAAACTACCCATTTGGCCGAAAATCCATTCTTGGTTTTCTTGCATCTTTTGCTTTGCATGGCTTTAGAATCACCAAGAAAAACTTGGTATCCTTCATAAAAATCCAAGGCCGAAAGCTCAACTTGCTTTTCTAGCATAAATCCAAAATGGCCGAAAGTTTAGTAAGCTTTATTCTAGATCAAAAACACATAAAATCACCAAGGAAATTTGGTTTACTTACAACTCCTCACATGGAGGAAAATGGCTGAAAATGAGCTTCACTTTTCCTTGGAGTTCTTCTTGATTTCCTTGCTCCCCATGGCTTAAAAACGCCATGCATGTTCATGAGCTCTTGAGTTGAGCTCAAGAACACTAAAAGTCCTCCATGGCCAAAACTTCCAGAGAGCATTTCTTGGACCTTTCTCTTGATTTCTTGCTCTAGATGGGTTTAGGAGCTTGAAATCTCTACGGAAATGTGTTTGCATGTGCAAGGAAGAGTGATTTTAGCTATGGCCGAGAGGTAGGATGAAGGAAGAAGATGATGGAGCTTGAACAAAGCCATGGTTGGTTGTGTAAGAGTTTAGAGAGAAGGGAGAGCATAAGGGCTAGAGAGAGAGTGGTGTGTAAGTGAAATGAGAGTGTTTGAAGGATGATGGCCGGTTATTGCACTTGGTGGAGAGGGGGAAAAATTTCCAATGGCCATTAAACAATTGGTAGTGGAGTTTGTAGTGGGAGACAAAGGATGGGCAAATATAATTAAATATGGTGAAGGTGGGGGACAAGTCTAAGTGGGACAATAAACAATTCTTAGTGGAGGTGTAGTGGGACAATATTTAAATGGTATTTTGGGGGTGGCCGGCCATGGAAAAATTTGCCATGTAAATTGGCCAAATCCCCCACTTAGTCCTCCAACTTCTTAATTTGTGCATTTGAGCCCTTTCCACAAAATTATCCTTTGAGCGATTGAGTCCCTCAACTTCAAATTCCACCATTTTCATCACCAATTCTCTTAGCCTTTTCCAAGTTTAATTCCAAGAGTGTCCAACACTCATTTATGCCCATTCCATAATTAATTCCATGTCTCCTCAATTTAATTGAGCTAAGTTTCCAATTTAGGAAACTTTTTATATCACTAATCCACTTAACCCGGGACTTAGTCATTTAGCATTTTCCGGGTATTACACATATGACCATTTAGGTGTGCTCGAGTTCTAGGGCAATGCATGTTCTATAGCATAATCAAAACAATGCTAGCAATATTTACCTAAGTGGCCTTCTTGGTTATTATGTAAATACATGTATATTGGTCCAACCATAAATACGCATATGTATAGTTAAGCTTGCTTGGCAGGGAAGAAAATGGTCAAACACCTTGGCTTGAATATTATATTTACTTATCTTAGCCGATTATGCACTTGAAACACAAACACTTGTACACATAGTGAACTTAGCACCCCATTATATGTCTAAACAATCATGCCGTGTCCAACTTAATTTTTACCTATGTTTTTAAGTGCCCTAGAGGTTTTAAAAAACCTTAATACACTTAATCAATAACAAGGAAATAAATTTGAGGCATTAAGTCCATCTAGAAATCCCATTATGGACTTTACAAGTTATTCGAGTAAAATGACTAAATGAATAGTACATAGCCAAATTAGCCAGCTTTGATAGGTTATATCGTAAACTATAGGGAACTAAATTGAGTGATTTAAAAGCCAAATTCTTCATCTTGAAGGTTTATAAGTGCTATATAAATTTGATAGATAAAATCAACTTTTACAGGAAGTTATGGCCTCTAAACTATAAGGCGTCAAGATTAAGCAACAATTTCCCATAATGCCCATATAAAATTTTCAATAAATCATTTACTTCACTTCTAATTTCAAAACTAACATGGGTAGGTCCATACATGCACTAAAGACTTGGAAAAGATGTTCACTAAATTTAGGACCATCTTATAAGCATTTAACATAAATTCTTTGAAAACAGCCCATAAACAAAAAAATGGACAGAATTGTACATACAAGCTCAAACATCACTTCATTACTTCATCTATCATCCATATGACATTCATAGTGTATTTAAATGCATAGATAGATCATACATATGCCCTAGCTTATTTGGGTGCATACACTAGCTTCTTGGAGAGCCTTACATAGTGCATTCCAGAAACTTTAACACACAGTTGCTGTGAAGGGCAGAAAGTACCCACACTAAAATTAGCAAATGTGCTCCAAAAATCATGAAACTTCCAATTAAATATAGGACATATAGAAGTTCATATACCTAAAATTTTATAGGAAAAAGCAAACTACAAGTACTATTTTGAAAGCCCTTTTTCAGGATCTCCTAAAAAGTAGATAGAAAGAGGGTAAGTCCTTTATGAAGAACTTAGTAAGGGCTTTTAATGTAAAGTCCTCCATACCAATGCATTACCTAAAATCCAAAGGCACTAAAAAACACAAAAACAACATATATAAGCAAATATGGCAACCAAATGCAAACTAAACATAGCAACAAAGCAAATGAAATGCGGTAACCATAACAATTAGGGTTAGTCTATAAACAATCAATAAAACATTAAGATATCACAATTAACTCATTGTGCTAGCCTTCCTCCATCATTCACTTGGTCTTAGAAGGCATTTAGGCTTTCGTTAGTACTAACTTGGCTCTAGAAACAATTCTTTCTTACCGCCATCTTTGCATGGTAAACACTAAGGCCAAAAGCTTGCCATACTTCATTCCCCTTAACCTATACGTAGTTCATATAGCTTTTTGCTCTTTTCAAAGCATAGTCTTAGCTTCATGGATGTTTGATTCACTAAATATAAATAGAAAAAAAATTCCATGAAATAGAGAAAAACCCTTACCTTGGCTATAAACTCGGTAAACCCTAATAAAACCAAAACTATGGCAACCTTACAATTTAGCCCATAGATTACTTGTAAAATAAATAATACATTAAGGCTTTCTTAAAGACTCAACTATCACTATGTTTGCCACTTAAGAAAGTCTATTTTGAATACTTTAAATTTCATAATTCATATACTATGATGAAAATTAAAGCATATAACTTTAGGTCCTTATGCTATAATTTTTCCATTTTCTGAAAGTGGTAACAATAGTCATAAGAAAATACTTCTTCTACTAGTTTACCTAGCTATCATTAATGGTAAAGCAAAAGGAGAATTTCTTGTTGGCTGAACCTTAGGGTAGAAGACAATAGAATGACTTGGTTGACAATGGCTATAACTTGTATTACTACATGAAAATGAGGAAGTGCGGCTAGATGCCGAACATGTGGCATATGCATAAAAATGAGTTAAAGTGTGCATAGGAGTTCGGCGGCATATAATTACCATTGATCTCGTGGAATTCACATAAGTCACACATTAACTTTTGTAGGGGGAACTGAAGTTCCACATTCATCTGGGTAGTGAAAATGGTGATCTTTCCTTTTAGTGACCGATAGCTCGATTCACCATTCTTGGTAAAATAAACTTGGATGCACGAGGGGAGAACGCATTTCCTTCTGCATTTCTCCACCATCTATTGTTTGGAGTAGCTAGGGTAACTATCCAATGAGGTCCAAGGATGTTTGGCCCCCCTGAGAGGTAGAAGGGAAGGGGCCTTATAATGGGTTTAGAAAGACATGTTACCTACCTTTGAAGAAAGCGCTACCCTGTAAAGAGAAGAAAATGAGTGGTTGATGATGACAAAAAAGATTGATAAAGGATGAAAAGAGTGAAGGAAAAGGAGAACTTCACTTTAAGAACCACCATATTGGACACAAAAGAATGAGAAAGAACTTGAAGACAAGAATAAGTGAAAGAAGTGTGGGACTCCATTTGAAAACTGAAGGTATATATAGGTCTGAAGAAGGTACCCTAAGAGTCACAATTATTGAAATGTAGCAAGTGGCTAAACCACCCATCGAGTTGAAGTGACGTGTCTGGAGAGTTTTGACTAATCAGTGCTTGTTATTTTTACATAGTGAATTTAATGAAGGCATGCCTTTGAGAGAAATGATTAAACTAACGATTATGGAAAGCCTGATAAAGAACTACCTGGTGAAAAGGTATGGAATTAAGGTCTTTGAAAACTAGGAAAGTATATTGAAATGGGCTAGAAAAATGTTTAGTTTCTAAAAATGCCCTAGAAAATCTAAAAAGGCCTTAATCCAAAGAGAATGGCACCGAAGAGGTAACTATTAGCACCTTTACCTTGGCACACAAGGCCCGATATCCAACCTGGCATTGAGGTTGTTTGAGGGGGCATATAACAACCGAAGGGCTATTGGTCCCCACAAACCTCCGAACTCCTACCTAGATACACAGTTGAACCAATCCTTAACCTCGGAACTAGGTAGGGTGCACGAAAGCTGACCAATGACTGATGAAGTTTGACACCACCTAGGAAAAAGTTATATGGGGTACCTTAGTTCCCCTCTAATAAAAGTGGTCCAAAGGACCACCAAAATAGCCATAGCTAGCAGATGGACTGTTAAGAGGAAGCCTTAATAACATTCTTAGGCAATTTGACAGAGCCATCTCATAAGTACAGCGTCTGAACTTACAGATTTGGTTGGCCATGTAGCTAGTCTCCTTCTCCCAAGTCCCACCAGGCCTATTCATCCATTAGGTCTATAAATACTCTTAGAGGGCTCTTGATTGAGGTAACACATCATCATTGCCTTTTTTTTTAGCTCTTACTCATCTTATCCAATAATCGCTTAACTTGAGCATCGGGGGTTCTCTACCTAATAATACTCCAAGGAATCCCCTAGCTCCTCCTGTTTGTGTTGTAGGACTTCTACTTATCTCCAATAGTTATCCGATAACTCTCTGAACAAGATTTTATATGTCAAAGCCAAATCTGAACACCAAAAAACCTAGATCTTTTTAACATGATCACTATTAGGCCTTCCTGAAGTTTCTTTCCTCATTTTTTTATCTCCTTTATAAAAGAGATGCCTAATACGTATATTCAAGAAATCAAATTAATTATCTCAAACCCATATGAACTTTATTAGTAGTTTGGATTAAATTTTTTTATAATTTAGCCTTGTTACTGAACGCTGAAGGTAACTAACAATGATAAATTAGAATAAGTCCTTTTAGATTATAAAGAATCATATTTTAATTTAGTAGCCTTATAGGATTATGCTATTAATTTAATATCATTAAGTACATATAAGAATTCCCTGAAGATTAGTTTAGGACCAATCATAAGGAGTAAAGCAAATGAGATGAAACAAGCCTTTCAAGGACTCATCATGGAGCACTTTGAAGCAATTAAGGCAAGTAGGCTTAGGAAGACTTCCATGGATGCTCATGGATCTATTCCAGAGACTTACACTACATTTTTTGGGCCTTAAGTAGCTGGAAATTTCAAGTGCCTACAAGAACCCTAAGAAGGCCCTAAAGGCTCATCCAAGCATGCTTCTGGCACATAAAGGGCACACCCTAGAGACCCTCATGTGCCATTCAGGGCTCTAGCCAAATTTCAAAACTTTATCTAGTTTGTTTCAGTAGTTTTAAGTCTTCTAAAACATATTTTATATGTGCTAAAGAAAGGACACAATTTGCACTTGTTTTTGGAGTATTTGTGTGTCAAATCTCTAAAACTTAGTGGAATTGTACCTTCAATCTAGCTTAGGACTTCTAGTTCTTTTATAATTCATTTGCTTTGAACTAAAGGTCATTAAACCCTATAAATAAGGTCTTTTTATGCTAGTTTTATTTAGGTAATCAATATACAATTTGTTTTATGCATATTATCTCTATAGTTCTTGTTGAACTATTTTTGCTACTTGAGTTTTCTAACTACTATGCAGGTTTCTCCTTATATCTTCCATAATCTGCATTTGTAGGTTGGGGTGGGGATCTCAATATGCTGGGTTTTTCCTTTAAATCTTGAAAACATCTTGGGAGGTTTCTTGTTCGTTATTCATATCAAAGCGATATGAGAGCTGAAAGTTCATGTTAGACGTAGCTATCTTTGTTCTTTCAATTCTTATTCCATTTTTTTCTTTTCCTTCTTGTTCCAATTTAGTTTTATTCTACTCCTTTAAAAATATTATGCTAACTTTTATTATTTTTCTTGCTTCGTGCCTAAGGAATCGCCAAACCCTTGTTCTAGTTGAAGGTTCGGTTTCCATTTTCTTGTGTTGAGTACCTTTTTGTTTTCACTACCAAATATCTAGCAAAAAATCAAAGAGAAAGATGAAGTCTGAAAAGAATTTTTTAAAATAAAAAATAAAGGTTTTTGTGTGGGGTACATGGTTCTTACATATTTCCTAAGAAAAGCCTAGTTATAGCAATCTTCTATTTTTGGAGTTTCCTTTCATGTTTCCTATTAATTATTTTCACTTTTTTTTTTCTAAATTCCAGATTTTCTATCTAGTTGTCAAACTTGCAAAAGGGTTTTGAAAGCTTTTGTGTGCTTAAAGTGGTTCAAGTAGAACTTTGGAGAGAAAGTGCCATAAAGCAAATTTTCACTAACAACTTGAGCAAGAGAGCTTTGTGAGGATCTTTGTTCTTCAAGAAATCATAATGGCCAAATCTAAGGGAGAAAGTAAATCAATGATGGAGGATATGCTGGCTAAGATTAGTAGGATGTCAACCAATGGTAGAGGCAAGAAGAGCTAGGCAAAAGCAAAGATTGGAGGAGTTAAGCTCTCATTTCGTGCCTAAGAGTGCTCAAGGCTAAGACCAATCTAATACTATGTCAAGGGAGGCACAAACTAAGGATCAATAGATGGTTGACTTTGAGGAAAAGGATGTAAGCACCAACCAACCACGAAGGCCTATGATAGGAGCACTAAAAGAGGATCCTAACTTGAACACCATCAAGATTCAAAATCCATCTTTTAATGGGAAGAGTTTTCTTGAGGCATATCTTTGATTGGGAAACTAAGATAGACATGATTTTTATGGGCCGCACTTACCCTAGGGAGATGAAGGCATAGCTTGCTGATTATGCTAATGTTTGGTAAAACTAATTGGTGATTAGTAGGCAAAGAAACTGAAAAATGCCTATCCAATCATGGAGTGATATGAAGGCCCTTATGAGAAGGAGGTTTGTGCCACATTATTTCTATCGAGAGTTGTATCAAAGGCTTGAAAGATTGACATATAGATCAAAGTCCATGAAGGATTATTACACGGGGATAGAGACTACCATGATTAGAGCTAATATAAAAGATGACTAGGAGGCTACCACGGTAGAATTCTTAAATGACCTTAATTATGATGTTGACAATGTTGTGGAGTTACATTAATGTGAGGACGTTGGAGATTTGATGCATGGCCCTATTAAAGTAAAGAAGTAACTTAAGAGAAGGTCAGCAACAAAGCTTGGTGGAAAGCAACCATGGGGCAAGGAGGGCAAGAATGAGTTGCCCAAGGTTAGTTACAAGAAACCCTCAAAGAACAATAATTTACCACGACCAAAAAAAGTACCTTTACAACTAAAGCTTTAGCTAGACTAAGCAGTCTTGAGTGTTTTAGGTGCAAGGGCAAGGCACACATTGCTACTGATTGTATCAATGAAAGAGCCATGATCTTGAATGACAAGAGAGAGATAGTGATGGATGAAGAAGGTTCTAATTATGATGATGAAGAAATGCCACCACCATTGAAGGATGCTAAGCATGAAGAATAATGGCCTCAAGTTGATATGATGGGTTACATGGTTCTAATGTTTTTTTTTTGTAAAGTTGATCTGAAAAGTGGATATCATCATATTTGAATGAGGGAGGGGGATGAATGAAAAAATAATTTTAAAACTAATTTTGGTTTATAAAAGTGGTTAGTGATGCCTTTGGCCTAGAAAATGTGCCTAGCACTTTTATGAGGGTGATGAATCATGTTTTGTGTGATTTCATGGGAAAATTTGTTGTTGTGTACTTTGACAACATTCCAGTCAATAACAAGTCCTTATAAGGGCATGTAGAATATCTTGTACAAGTGCTAAGTACATTAAGATCACAAAAGTTGGATGCCATTCTTAAAAAGTGTTATTTTTGCACTAACCAAGTAGTTTTCCCTGGATATGTTATAAGTGCATAAGAAGTTAAAATTGATCAAGAGAAGGTAAGAGTCATTCAAGAATAGCTAACTCCTTTCGATGTGAGATCTTTTCATGGCTTAGGAAGTTCATGGCTTAGAGTAAGTCATCACATACTCAACCCTTGTTTGTATCTGACTAGTTACTTAGAGTAAGTCACCGTTTACTCCTTGCTTACCCGTCTCTCCCCTTAAACTTATTTTGTAGGGTAGTTGCCTTATGTGGTCCAACTTACCAAGCTTTTAGAGCCTAGTTTAGGGTTCCTTAGTGGTTTACTTACCAAACCTAGTAAGCCACAAGGTTTGGTTGGGATCCTCTTAGGTTTCCTTTTTATTGCTCGAAGGTTTAAGACCTCCCACTTGGGGCAACAAGGAATCTGAAACCCCCCTTAATCCCCTAAGTTCTCCTTTAACAACTTGAGCACCTTAACTTCCTTAGCCATCATTCTTTACCTTACCTTAACTACACCATTTAGCTACCACCTAAATAATGCATAATTCCAAAGTTAGGAATGAGTCATAAACCCAACCGGGGCTACAAAATATTTTAGAATGGCCTCGGGATGATAATAGAGAGATTGGGACATTCTTAGGATGCCCTAGCGACACCATCAACAATGCATCGCCAATGGCATCAATTCCCGGGTTCCCTGGAAGATTGCCAGTGACATATCACCAACTCACATCACCACTAGAGACATGTCACCAAATCGCATTACCAACGGTGATGCGTCGCCAATGCTCTTCCAGCACTACACGACAGCGTGCTAACGTGTGTGAAACTTGCTTAATCTTTCAATCCCTAAAGTCAATTCACATGGGCCTTATTTCTACTTCATTCCCACATGTAATTATATATTTGTATGCATTATTTGAGCTGAATAAACTTAAACCCCTTACCTCAAATCCTCCACAAAGCAAAAAGCAAGCAACAAACACACTTGAGTTCCATAGAGTTCCTTTGAGCTCGAAGCTTGAATTCAACCAAATTGGACACCAAGGGAATGAAATTAAGACCATTTCTAACCATTTAACATGATTAGAACTAACCCACCAGGATCAAAGATGCTTACCTTTGGGTTTGAATAAAAAACTTGCAAGAATAACTCCGAATGCACCAAATACACCAAAAATGAGCTAAGAACTTGTTGGGATGGCTTTAGGACCTTCCATTTTCATGGAATTTTGGTTGATTCGGGATTTTTGATGAGGAGGAGTTATGAAGGAGAGAGATCCATGAAAATGGCAAATGAAGGAGATGATGAATAGTGTCATTGTCTTTCCATTATATAGCCAACTACTCCACTTAACCCAATTCTCTTCTACTTGACAGTTTGGCCCTCAAACTTAACTTTGATTCACTTAGGCCACTTAAAATCTTCCTACACTGTCACTCCTTAGTCCCATAGAGAGGAATTTCTTATCTAAACACTTTGACCTTAAGCCACTTAAGCCATTATAAGACATAATAGCTCAATTTCTCACTTAGTGCATTTTCACCCTTACCTTCCACTTTGGGGTTCAAATGGCTAAAAACACTTATGGTCTTAACTTATTTTTCTTAAAATACTTGCATGAACCTAATTTTACTGAAATTATGGTCATGCCACTAACTTGGGTCAAATTACCATTTTGCCCTCTTTACTTTTTAGGTGCCAATTACATTTTCGAACTCAACTTAACCTTACTTAACTTGCTTTCCTTGCTTAATAACATTTATTTGAGGAAAAAAACTTGGGATTTACTTACTTAACATACAAGTTTGGGGAAGTACTTGGAGAGCCTTCACATTCTCCCCTCCTTAAAAAATTTAGTCCTCCAAATTTTGACCCTTACCCGAGCATAACACTTGGATGGTAATCCTTTTACATCCTTCTTAGTTTTCTTACTCATGGTCTTTTCCTTAATATGGTCGCCCATAGCTCCTTAACGAAAAGCTCATTCATATTCTTAGCTTTTTCACTTATCGGTCAAGAAACTTCTTAAGATACTCCTTATGAGACCTATCATTGGAGACATTACTTATGGGGTGGACACCTTACCTTGGCTCACAAGGCACATCCCCATACTCACAATTTTTTTTCACTTAAGTCTATGTAACTTGGAGCTAACTTGGTCCCCTTCGGCCGTTCTCCCCGTTGGGGTACCTTTGGGAGTGCTTAGTTTCTAACTTTGAGTCTTTACTCTTGGTGGCACTTACCATAACCTCACACCTTAGTTAGGCTTCCTTAGCCCTACTTAGGTGCTTCTTAGTTACCACCACTTAGTGCTCTTGGCACAATTCAACTTGACAACACTTGCACCCATCTTAAGCATTTACCCTACATTGGGTACATCACCCTTTTATTGCCACTTAGTGCCCCTTAGTACTTAGGACATATTCTTTGACTTAGCAACTCTTACACCCAACTTAGGCACTCAAGGAAATTCTTAGGAGCATCTTTAATCTTGTTGCCCTTACTGTCATAGGCACATAGTTCTCATGATAGTTTATCCTTGGCATCACTGCCTTTTAGTGCCTTAAGTATGGTACCCTTTTATGGTGACTTACCTTTAGCTTTCTTAGGTAGTTATTCACACTTACCACATTAAGGTTCCTTAGCAACTTTAGGCATTCATAAGGTTGACACTCTTGCCATGGTATAAATGCCTTAGTTCACAAGGACTTTACATATATTTCGGGTGTCCTTGGGTGTACCATATACTACCCAATTTTCCAACACTTGACTCATCTAGGTAATCACTTAACTTGCTTGGGTCTTTGACTACTCTTAGTCACTTAGCCATTTCTTGGCCCTTAATTCTTAAGGCACCCTTAGCATGCTCTTTCACTTTTTATTAACTAAGAGTCATTCTTTAATCAGCCTAGCATTCTTTGGCGGCCGGGTATTTTAGTCCACAGTAGCCCTTTTTCTTAGGTCAATTCTAATTACTTAATACCAATCCTTAGCACCATTGATCAACTTGATTAGGTACTTTAAATGCCCCACACTACCTGTCATGTCACTACCATGACCCTTAGGCATTAGCTTGATTACTTGGCCACCTTGGGTGTATACTAGGCATTAAGTTCTCTTTGGCTTCATGGCCCTTCTTAACTTTCCTTAGGAAGCCCTTATGAATCTTGATGTTCAACCTATCATGGTCCGCCCTTAGCTCTTACACTTAGGTACACTTTGTGTCCCACAACCCATGTTACAACCTTCGCCTTCTCAGGAATCTCAGTTTACTTGATTCCAACTTAGCATTTGGCATTTGCCTTCATGCTTATCTTGGTTTCTTATGGGATCCATAAGGGTTTTTCTTAACACCTCAAACCCATCAGGGTTAACACAACCTGACTACTACCCACGAATGCTCCCAACACACAAATGTACTTGAACGAGACTTACAAATCTTATGCATTACTTGAGGCCCTTTTGATACCTATACCTTGCTTCCCAATACTTAGGAACATTCTTAGGTCATCACCTCATTAGCCCATCCTTATGCACTAACTACCATGACTACTTAGTGTGGTTTACACGCCCATATCCCACAGTGTGTGCACCCTTAGGCTTAACTGAGACTTACAACCTCCTTATGCTCATGGAAGTCCTACTTGGCACCTTTTTGGCCCACATTTCACTTAGGCACTTGAAGTCTCTTTGAACACTAAGATTTACTAGAGTCTTTAATATGACTCACTCTTATGGGCTCTTAGTGATTCAAGGCCATCATTTAGCAGCTTAACCTTAGGGACTTATTAGGTAGTTCCAACTACCTTAGCTTCAACAATGTTACCTCAAGGCTTTGGTTCTTTTCTTGGCTACCTACTTGTTCAAGAGTCTTTCTTAGTCATCAACTAAGCACACTTAGGCCCTTAAACTACTTAGGTAACCTTTTACCCTTAGGAAAATAAAGAATCCCATAAACTTCTTAGGCTTAGCAAGCTCACTAAATTTTTCAACAACCTCAACTTTTCGTTGCCTTGAATCCACAAATGAGGATATTAGCACTACTCATACTTAGCTCCATCTTGAGCTTTTCTATATTTATGACCTTAACTCAGCATCTACACCCATATGTACCAGATAATTCTTTCTGATTGATTTGGGACTCTTCGATAGTGGAGTACACTTCAGACTTTAGTGTCTTTTTTCTTGCAAACCTTTAGGTTAACATAGGTCTACACTTTTAGCCCTTTGGCTTAAAGCTTTCTCAGCTCGTTTGAGCTCATAATAAGCCCCCACTATCTAAAATGAATGAACTCCCAAACACTCAAGGACACTGCTATATTCACCTTTACTCTTCATGAGCAGCCTTATGTCAACATAGACCACAACAAAAATTACTAGGCATAACCCTACTACTTGGAATTCATTATATCTCGACAGGTGTTCTTATCAGCTATAGGTCATAGATTTAAAACCATTTAGGATGACTCTTTTTTAACTTACTTAGGTTATCCTTAAAGCCACTCGGCTAATGGTGCTTTCATGGTTCCTCTTTTATACTCCTATTCTGGGTTGTAATTTCTTAGGAATCCGGATGTTACCCTTTTGGTTTTTAAGGCTCAGGTTAACTTTGAACCTTGACCAACTTACCAAAATCAACAATCACCCTTCCTTAAGGAACCGTACTTTTAAAGAGAACTTCACAGTTTTGAGACCTGTGGGTTATGGTTCTCAACCTTCACTTAACTAACTTCTCACAATTGTTACAAGTCCTTAAGGTACCACTTTCTTTTTCTTCACTAGTAACTTTAGGTTCGTCAAGTTAACTCTTGGCTTTATAAGCCTTCTTACCTTAGTTACGGGTGCTTAGAGAATTCAGTCTCACCTTACTTGGTAACCCTTAGTAACTTAGTGTGCAACACTTCTCAGAATTGGACTAGTCATAACTATCTTAGAGTTATCCTTCCTTAAACTATCCCTATAGTGCATAAAGCACTCCTTACACCATAAGTACAAGTTTAATCAACTTAAGGCTCAACTCATGGCATGACTTACCAACTCTTCCGTGCAAGTCACCCTTACCCTTAGGATACTTCCAAGGGTCATTTATGAACAGCACGGTTAAGTCAGCTCTTACGCCCCTTAACCAATCTTTTTCCTAAGTAGTGCCGCACCAAACAATAAACCACAACCATAGGTCATTGATTACCTGTTACCCCTAAGCTTCTAGGTGAAACCTTAACCATTCTAAGGGTTTAAACAAAACTTATCCTTTTTTGGGCTCTTATGGGATCACATACCCACACTTCCTTCACAATCCTAGTTTCCTAGGCAAGCTAGTCACAATCACAGACATCACAGTTTAAACAAGAAAACTACTTATTACTATGCTATAAACTTTAAAGTTACCTCTTTCTGTCGGTGGGACCTTGACCAATCAATTGGTCCGAGTAAATATGCTTGGTTGCCTTTGAGTACTAGCGGTGCTTGCCCAGTGATTAAGGCATTCTTGAGCTTAGCCTTGTTGAGGCTTTGACCTTGAGCATATTCATGCCCTTCGTCCTTTACCTTTCTGGTTACCAAACACTAAGCACATAGCCCCCATTTTTTGGTACGAGTTATTCTTCCTTAGATCTTCCTTGGGTTTCATGGACTCTAGATTATATGGTCCTTACCCTAGCTTTTACTTTGGGCCTCAACTTTCCTTAGGGTAGAGATGTTATTCTTCTGGCTTGGGCGCACATATGGTCCTATTGCACCTTAGCCCTTACCTCATGGTCTATTACTCTCTTGGTATCCATGTCACCCTTGCCCTTAGGTAATAATGGTTCACTTGGCTTCGGTGCACCCTTAATAACTTAGTGCTCCTTGGCCTTTTCGACCGCTCATTGAATTTTTTCCTTATGCACATAACTATAGACATTTCCTTGACGTTGGTCTTGCCCTTAGGGTGGGGATTCCTCCCTTGGTCCCACTGTAATAGTAGGCCTTAGCACACTTCAACCCTTACCCATTAAGCACACTTCAACCCTTACCAATTAGGCATGAACCACGATTTCCCCTCCTTCAAGGATTTGGTATACTTATTGGGCTACTTATGCCATGTCACGGAGCAGGGTCCCGGTGCCTTGAATTACTTAACTTGTAGGCTCTTAGGGATTATGATCCCATTTAGTTACTATTGGCTAATAATTACTTATAGGTAAATTAAAACAATTTATGTGCAACTAGTTTCTTAGTCTACCTTGCAAGAAGATATGCATGCATTTGTCCTGGCAATGCAAACAATTAAGTAAACCATTTCAGAAACATTGCTCGAGCATTGCATTTAAAAAGTACTTAAACCGCCAAGATAATGAAATACTAGTTACATCAACTTCAAGTAATAGGTTGTGCACACTCAACAACATTAGCATGCACCCAAAAGTAACTCAATGGTTTAACACCACAATGTATCCTAATAAAGGCAACATATTAGTACACAAGGTACTATATACATACAAGAAAAAATCCTTAACTAAGATCCATTACTTGAGCCCTACATTTGAGCTATCAAGTCCTAAGTGCAAGTCCTTTTCTTATCCTTATGCACCACTTAGCCTTTAAATTGCAAAGGCATAACACTTAGTAAAAATCTTAACTCACAAGTGAACTTAGAATATCAAGGATTTTGAAGAACAAGTACTTGCAAAAAAAGATAAAACTTAGCCCACAACTATCCACTAATTGTTGGGCCCGGTGTTAGAAACTACACGACAAACCTAAGGGAATAAGTAAATGAATGTACTCAGTAAGGGCCCCTTGGGGTACCTACAAAGAAAATAGCAAGCAAGCATGCAATATGGCACAAAAATAATCAAGTAACCAACCAGTAATCAACAAAAGACAGTAACATAAAACATATGCAATGCATGAAGGTATGATATGCAATATACACATCCTTGGGACTTCTTACACCTTAGGCGTCTTATTCTTGCCGTGAGCTCAAACGGCGGAGGTACTTGAGACACTGGTCCTCATATCCTAAATCCTTTGCCTCCCTTAAGAACCGCTTATAGGTCCTAGAGTAGGTCATCACCTACTCTCAAAGACCTACTCTCAAAACTTACCCACCTTACCCTTAACTTATTGTTCAAGGTAGCCATCTTATGTGGCCCAACTTGCCAAGCTCTTAGAGCTTAGCTTAGAGCTCTTTAGTGGCTCACTTACCAAGCTATATGGTTTGGTTGGGATCCCCTTACATTTTTCCCTCATCTACCCAAAAGTCTAAGACCTAACTCTTGGGCCAATGAAGACTATGAAACCTGACTTAATCCCTCTAGTGCCCATTTTGACAACTTGAGCACTTATATCCCCTTGCCACTCTACTTAGCTCTACCTTAACCACACCATTTTTAGCTACCACTTAAATAATGCATAACTCAAAACTTAGGAATGAATCTTAGACCTAACCAAAGCTACAAAAAATCTTACAATAGCCTAAGGATGATAATCGAGGGGTTGAGCCATTCTTAGGATGCTTAAGCTTAAGGGACTTATGCCTTGGCAATGCCATCGGTGACACATCACCAATGGCATCAGTTCTTGGATTTCCTGGAAAATCACCGACGACACATCACCAAATCACATTGCCACAGAGATGTATCGCCATGGCGATACGTCACCAATGCTCTTGTAGCATTACGTGACTGCGTGAGAGCTTGCATGAAGCTTGTTCAAAGTTTTAATCCTAAAGCCAATTCACATATGTCTTGTTTCTAATTCATTCCCACCTATAATACTACATTTATATGCATTATTTGAGCTAAATTAACTTGAACCCTTACCTCAAATTCAGCCACAAAGCAAGAACAAAGCACAAGTACCCTTACCTTAAATTCAGCTACAAAGCAAGAACAAAGCACAAGTACACTTGAGTTCAACTTAGCTCTCTTGAGTTCTAGACCTAAAACCAATATGATATGGTGCCAAGAACCTCAAATGAAGACCATCTTTAGCTGCTCAAATAATTTAGAACTAGATGAAACAAAACCAAGAAGCTTACCTTAGGTTTCAAGCCCAAAACGAGCATTAAAGAGCCAAATGGGAGCAAAAGCACCAAGAACAAGTTGGAGACTTCTTGGATTCACCTTGGGACCTTCAAATTTGATAGAAACTTGAGGAATTGGGGAGGTTTGGAGTAGAAGTTCTAGTGGGGAGAGGGAACCACGAAATTGGGAAAGGAACAAATGGGTAATGGAAGTCAAACTTGCCCTAAATATCCTAACCACCCTACTAAGGCATATTTCTTGATTTCTTGCCTCTTGGCTCTCAAGTTCTCCTTTGTTTCACTTTGGTCACTAAACCTACACAAAAAACCATCCCTCCTTGGACCTAAAGAATGTTCAAAAGCCACTTACAGTTAGCCTCTTGGACACTTAAGCTACTTAAGACATAAATGGCTCATTTGAGCTCTTAGTGCAATTTTTACAGTTTCAAATGATGGTTTTAATAGCTAGGATAACCTTTGGTCTTGGCTTAATTAGTCAAAATTCTTTACATGACCTTAATTTCATTAAAATTATAGTCATGCCATCTACTTGGGTCAAAATTAACATTGTGCCCTTTTGACTCTTAGGTGCCAAATCACACTTAGGAACTTACATTTACTTAAACTTAGCTTGTCTTTCTTGCTTAATAAGATGCCAACTTGAGGTGCTTAAGTGAAAACACTTAAATAAAATACACTTACTGGGTTAAAGCCAATCGTTGACTAGGACAGTTGTCATATAGTGCTACTGGGATTGTACAACAAAATCACCACCTTCCCTATGGCTAATTCCATAAGGCCACTTGGACCTTTGCTCGGTCCCTTGCCTCAATACAAGTACCTTACCGGGTCCCTGCTAATATACTTGCAGCCAAAGCCAGGTGACAACTTAAGGAATACTTATAAGTAGTACTAATCGCACTTAGTACAAGGACACACTTGGATCTTAGTCAGCTATTGCCTCTACTAGGACCCTTGACCTACTTTGATACCAAACTATGGTAGAACTGGGTCTTAGTGCCCTGGTTTGCTAACACTGGTAGGCTCTTTAGGAACTATGATCCCACTTAGGTTACAATTGGCTAGTTATTACTTGTGAAGTATCTTAAATCATTACATACAACTAGTTACTTAGCCTACCCTACATAGGAAATATGTTGCATTGTCCTGGCTATGTGATAACAATAAAATAGAACTATAAAGAAAACTGTGGCACACTAGTTCATAAAACATAAGTGAAAACAAGCTAAGACATAAAGACTTTAGCTCTTTTAACTTCAAGTAACAACTATGTGCATACATCTCAATCTTATATGCACCAAAAATGCAACCCTAGTGATATACACACCAATGGACACTAGTAGAGGCAATCTCATATAGGCAATCTCTTTGTATGAAAATACTATATATATAGAAGAAGCAACTTATATCTACTAAGATCCGTCCTTAGCTCTTCACCCAAGCAAGCTAGCTTCAAGTGATTAGTCACACTTTCCTTGTACTCACTTTGCCTTAAAATGTAAGGCAAACACTTTGGTTAGTGCTAGCTTATGCTACAAGGAGCTTAGAAACCTAAAGTTTTCTACTTATACAGTACCTTTTGACCAATAAAATTTAGCTTTAACAGTTGCCCTTTATTAACTGTTAAGCCTGACTAGCCCACTTAACACTTACACAACACTTAAGGGGTGAGTACTCTAAAGTACTCAGTAAAGGATTCAGCACTTGCAGGGAGAAATAAATTCAGGCATGCAAAGCACGACAGTATATCTACATCATACAGAACAAAACAAGCAATCAACATCATAACTAGAAACAATAATAAGAGCAATAGATAATGCGAATAATGGATGTATGGATGAATGGATGAAATATGCACATGTAAATGTACTTAGGACTTCCTTACACCTGTAGAAGCTAGACTTTCCGTGAGCTTATACGACTGGGGTACTTGGATACTGGCCTTCATATCCTATGTTAGGACTTAACCAATACCATGAAGTACTCTTATAGGTGCTTTAGAGTAAGTTGTCACTTACTGAACCCTTGCCCACCTCTGACGAGTTACTTAGAGTAAGTCACCGCTTACTCCTTTCTTTCCCATCTCTTCCTCTTACATTTATGCAGGGTAGCTACCTTATGTGATCCGACTTACCAAGCTTTTGGAGCTTAGTTTAGGGGTCCTTAGTTGTTTACTTACCAAACCACAAGGATTGGTTGGGATTCTCATAGGTTTCCTTTTCATTGCCTGAAGGTCTTAGACCTTCCACTTGGGCCAACAAGGAATCTAAAAGCCGCCTTAATCTCCTTAGTGCTCCTGTAACAACTTGATCACCTTAACTTCTTTAGCCACCATTCCTTATCCTACCTTGGCCACACCACTTAGCTACCACCTAAATAATGCATAATTCTCAACCTAGGAATTAGTTCTAAACCCAGTTGAGGCTACGTAACATCTTAGAATGGCCTAGGGATGATAACTGAGAGATTGAGATATTCTTAGGATGTCCCGAGCTTGAGGGACTTGTGCCTTGGTGACGTTATTGACGACGCATCACCAATAACATCAATTCTTAGCTTCCCTGGAAGATTACTGATGATGTGTCACCAACTCCCATCTTTACTTGAGACGCATCGCCGTTTGCCAATGCTTTTCCAGCACTACACGACAGTATGCTAATTTGTGCGAAACTTGCTCAATCTTTCAATCCCCAAAGCTAATTCACATGGCCTTGTTTCTACTTCATTCCTACATTTAATACTACATTTCTATGCATTATTTGAGATAAATTAGCTTAAATCCCTTACCTCAAATCCTCCACAAAGTAAGAAGCAAGCAACAAGCACACTTGAGTTCCATAGAGTTCCTTTGAGCTCCAAGTTTGAATTCACTCAAATTGGACACCAGGGCATGAAATTAAGGCCAATTTTAACCATTTAACAAGCTTAGAACTAACCCACAAGGATCAAAGATGCTTATCTTTGGGTGTACCAAAAACTTGCAAGAACAACTCCAAATGCTCTAAATACACAAAAAATGAGCTAAGGGCTTGTTGGGTTGGCTTTGGGACCTTTAATTTTCATGGAATTTTGGGTGATTTGGGAGGTTTGATGGGGAGGAGCTATGGAGGAGTGAGAGCCACGAAAATGGAAAATGGAGGAGATAATGAGTAGTGTCATTCTTCTTCCATTATAGAGCCAACTACTCCACTTAACCCAATTCTTCTCTACTTAACACTTTGGCCCTCAAATTTAACTTTGATTCACTTAGGCTACTTAAACCCTTCCTACACCATCACTCCTTGGTCCCATAGAGAGGTTTTTATTATCCAATCACTTTGCCCTTGAGCCACTTAAGCCATTATAAAATATAATAACTCAATTTCTCACTTAGTGCATTTTTCACCCTTAATTTCCCTTTTTGGATTCAAATGGCTAGAAACATTTATGGTCTTAAATTATTTACCTTAAAACACTTGCATGAGCCTAATTTCACCAAATTTATAGTCATGCCACTAACTTGGGTCAAAATTACCATTTTGCCCTCGTTGCCCTTTAGGTGCCAATTGCACTTTGGAACTCAACTTAACCTTACGTAGCTTCTTTTCCTTGCTTAGTAAAACTTATTTAAGGAAAATAACCCAGGCTTTACTTACCTTGGCATACAAGTTTGGGGAAGTTCTTGGAGAGCATTTACATGAGTTTCCCTCATCTACTATGTGGCCTCATCATGGTAACAAACTAGCATATTGTACTCTAATTTTATGTTCAACAAATAAACGGGGACTGATAATTTGTAGTGGCTTTCATAGCCATTTCACATTGGTTGTGAAGCAGCATCTAGTAAATCCTAAAAAAGTTGGGCACTTTCATTCACTTGTTCTTCATTTTGTTCAACATTTTGGGGCTGACTTTGACCAACAGCTTTAAACACTATCCTCTCATATGGGTTCACAATTGAACAATTATGACTATATTGATAATGGACCATGTTTAATGACATAATCCCAATTGTTTTAACTAGTTCACTATGAGCAATCTAGTGATAGTATCGTAATACGATTCTCCACTTACACAGATGCATCTTAACTTCATCATAATCTCTAAACTGTAAGTTCCTACACTTCCTACATGGGCATCTTATTTTTCCACCACTCATGAATAGTAATTTACAATGTGCAAAGTTTATAAACTGATCCACACAGGTCAACCACTCTCGTGTAACACTACTAGAAAACCGCATTAAACATGATATAGCGACGGCACACCGTCGCTAAAACGCCCGTCGCCAATTCACTCGCCCGTTGCTAATTAGCGACAGCTAAACGTCGCAAAACAGGCCGTCACTAATTTTCCGGTAACGGTGTTTGCCGGCGCGTTAGCGACGCGTAGCCGTCGCTACTTAGTGACGCGTAACCATCGCTAGTTAGTGCTAGTTAGTGACGCATAGCCGTCGCTAGTTAGTGACGCGTACCCGTCGCTAGTTAGTGACGCGTACCCGTCGCTAGTTAGTGCCAGTTAGTGACGTGTAGCCATCGCTAGTTAGTGACGCATAACCGTCGCTAGTTAGTGCCAATTAGTGACACGTAGTTGTCACTAGTTAGTACCAATTAGTGACGCGTAGCTGTCGCTAGTTAGTGACGCTTAATTGTCGCTAGTGTTTATTTTTTTTGGTTCATTATTTTGTATGATTAAGCTAGAGGTTCGCGGTGATTGAAAATAGTTATCAAGGGGAAAATAAAAGAATGAAACATACAATGCACCGAAAATTAATTTGCCCATCATTTTAGTTATAAAAAAGAAATTAATATTTCATTACACAATTGGGTACATCTCACATTCTTCTCAAACACAAAACTAAACTATTACATGAAAACAGGAACTATTGGGAGATAGCAAGCATACCTCAAACCTAATAACAAATATTTGCTGGTGACTTACAACTCTTGGACTTTTCAGAACTATCTCAACTGCTTCTTGATCACTTAATTGCTCCCAAAGGCCATCCGATGCAAATATCAAGAACAGGTCATGGTGCTCCAACTTCCGCATCAATATGGATGGTTCAGCTGTCGTGACAGCTCTTTTTAAGGGAATAATTGAAGCAAATTGTTGGAAAAGGGATCCCTATTGAATTCAGGTTTCTTCAAATATATATCTCCAATCGATCTTGAAACCTGTAGGAGGAAATAATGTTGGTGATTCCTAGTGCATCATCCCAGAACAAAAAGTACAATATACAGTTGCTAAGTAATTATACGTGGAAGACATCATTTGACATTTAGGAAATGCTTTACTGGAATTATAGTAACCAAAACTGTGACAGCACTAAAAGCATCAAACCTGTTCCACTTCAGCCACGGAAGATCTACCAAATCTCATGATTGTTAATAAAGGCAGAGGTGGAGCACAGAGGGACAAGCATTGCTTACACGTTGCAATTAACCAACTTTCTAAGGAGTTGAGCTAATATCAAACCCAGTTGCTCCAAGAACTGATGCCAAGTTAAGGAGAACACTCAGAATTAGTTCTAAATAGAGGGCATCACATCTCCCCTCTTCTTCTAGACACTAAAAAATGTGTTGCCGTGCAGAACCTGAAGCAGTATTACATCCATGGGGCAGTATCATGTCTTGCAATCACAAAAAACAAACGCAACGAATGGAACTATAATTCACCTCCTAGGCACAGAAAGGAACAACAAAACATAAAAGAATAAGAGCAATACAAAGCTGTTACAGGACAATAATCTTTAGGCCAAGATGAAGTTTTCTCATGTCAAGTTATAGTGCAAGTCCACAAACATCAAACTATAGAGCCACATAAGAGCTTATTAGTGGGAACCAGATTACTAGAGGAAGTGCAAAGCAACTAACTGACAAGATGTAGGTGTCAGAGGAATTACCTTAACCACTCCCCTAAATTATGCTCTCAGACAGATCCTTATTAACTTGCAGATTAAGTGCTTTCATTTTGCATTCCTAGGGTTTAAGTTTGAAGAGGATGATTTACCCATCAAAACACGATGTATATAAGCCCTGTTCCAGCATTGAAGTCAGATCTGTGGATGTTTTTGTGGCCACAAAATCTTGGTGGTCTATTAGTCGTGTTATCTTAGCAGTCTTCAGAAACAAGTCAGTCAAAGAACTAGGTACTAGATTTCCACTAGTCTTTTGGTTTTCTTTCTTTTGTAACTACTATTGCTGGTCTTTTTGAAAATCTTTAAACTCTTACTATAAAAAGGAACAGCTTAGCAACCTACATTTGTGAACTTTCATGAGCAAGAATGAATTAAATGTTTAAGACACTCTTGGCGAGATGACATTTCTTTTCCCCCTCTGAATTATATCATTCAAATAAGTTCACAATAACAATTCTGGAAAACGTATAACATCCATCAAATTGACCACTGACCTTCACTGAGACAATTGATTTTGACGAAGTGCTCTCCATCCAATGTCCCACCTGTAGAACCCTCCTGGCCAGTTAATTTCCTCAACAGCCTGGTATGCACTCTTCCTCGCCTCTTCAAGATCTTTTCCTTTAGCAGTAACCCCGAGAACACGCCCACCAACAGCAATGAAATTGCCATCTGAATCAAGGCCAGTCCCAGCATGGATTATCAAGAACAGGAGCGACATGTTCAGCTTCTTCAAGGTTTTGAATCATGGATCCTTTCTCGTAGGAGCCAGGGTAGCCTTTGCTCGCCATCACCACAACCATGGCAGACCCTGGGGACCAGTTTAATGATACCCCCTCCAGTTCTCCTCTACAAGCTACCAACAGGACTTGCACAAGATCAGATTCCAAACGAACCATCAAAACTTGTGCATCAAGTCACAGACACCATTTTCAAGATCTAGATCATAGCCATATGCATAGCTAATAACACTATGTATATTACAGAGATCTCATTAAACTAATCCTATAGTTGTCTCGCATCATGCTGCATCAAACATTTTCTTTTCCGACCTATTTGTCCTCCTTAGTTTCGTCATTAAAGAAGAAAGTTTAAAGATAATAACTAAGAGTTTAAAAAGTAGAAACAACAAACCTGACACTCTGGGTCTCCAAATCGAACATTGTATTCAATCAATTTAGGTAAACCAGATTTCTTCTCAATCATTAGACCAACATACAGAACTCCAACAAACTTGCATCCCTCTGCTGACATACCTTTCACTATAGGAAGGATAATACTTTCCATGACCAAAGACTTAAGTTTTTTAGTCAAGATAGGAGCTGGAGAGTAGGCACCCATCCCTCCAGTATTTGGACCAGTATCACCATCTCCAACTCGTTTATGGTCTTGTGCAGATTCCAGAGGCAAAGCATTTTCTCCATCCACCAAGGCAAAAAATGAAGCTTCCTCTCCTTCAAGAAATTCCTTTACAATGACACGAGACCCTGTAGAACCGAAAATGCCCTTGACAAGCATGGAGTCAACAGCTTCATATGCTTCATAGCCCCAACAAGACAACACGACCCAACAGAAGCAATCTGGGGCTGAGCAAGCCAAGATCGCTTCACTAAGTGAAAGAACTCCTCTTCTGTTGCATCAAATGCTTTCCGTATAACTTCTGCTGATAACCGTCCATGCTCTTGTACAAATTCTAACACAAACCGAATCCAAATATGTGAGGTTTACTTCATCAATCAATTCGCTTAAAATATCATAACATTAGCACGAAAATGGACTTAACAACGTCGAATGTGCTCATCTAGGAAGCTCAAACTAAAAATTATCTATTTCTTTTTCATCCGAATTAAGTTAAATTGTTTCACCAATCAATCAAGGCAAAATTGATAACATGAATACAAAAGCTCTCCTAAAAAAGAAACACTTACTATGAAGAAAGGTGAACAAATGGTCGGTGATGAACTGAGAAGCCTCAGGCCCGCCTTGGCCGTCATAGACTCCAATGTACGTGGCGAAGGGAGAAGTGAACACCTGGCCCTGGTCTTCCAGGGAGGAATTGGCTTGCACGACAGCGATCGAGTACTCCCCTGAAGCGTGGGGCTTCAAGTCCGTGTGCCAGATCGAAGCAACAGACGAATTATCCCTTCATGAGGCGATAATTAAATAATTCGTTACCGTGTAATTCCCGGCGTTCATACCGTGGGAGGATCCTTCTGCAGATCCTTCAATTCCTTCAAAATCCGCTTTGACGCCATCGCGCGAAACGTAAAATCAATCAATCAGATCAGATCAACAACAAAGAAACCAAATCAAAGAGAATGAGAAAGAAGACCTATGAGATTGTCTACGAACCAGATGAGAGCACCGCTTTGTTTGTCAACGAGAAAGCCAGGCTCTGGCTTTAAAACTTTCCTAACTAAGCGACGGCCAACCGTCGCGTGAAGATAAACCGAGGGGAAGCCGTCGCTACCCACTAGCATTTCTTGGCCATCATATTTTAAATTCTGTTCATGTATTTTTTAATCAAAAAATTTTAAATTTTATCTAAGGTTTTTTTTATATACAAATAACTAATATTATGGTTACTGATCAAGAAATTAATATTGCTAATGCCTTCCAAAATCAGTTGAAATTCAAGAAATTTTCACTTTTCTTTTTTTTTCCTAGAAAAATAATTGAGATAAATAATTTTTTAACCTAAATTATAATCTATATTTTTTCCATAAACACATAGACCCATTGATCCATATATCTGAATAAAAAAACCCTAAGAGTTGGAACTTATTTATATTAGTGAGGGTTGCGTGTCGCAAAATCTAGCTGATACTTAGCGAAGGCTAATCGTCACTAAGATAGGATTTTAGCGAGGGCAAATCGTCACTAAATTTAGCGACGATAAACCGTCACTAAATTTAGTGACGGTTAACTGTCGCTAAATTAGCGAGGGCAAACCGTCACTAAATTTAATGACGGCTAACCGTCGCTAAATTAGCGAAGGCAAGCCGTCACTAGCACTATCTATAATTTAGTGACGGCTAGCCTTCGCTAAATTAGTGAGGGCAAGCCGTCACTAAACTTAGTGACAGCTCGCAGTCGCTAAATTAGCGAAGGCAAGCCTTCACTAATACTGTCTATAATTTAGTGACGGTTAGCCTTCACTAAATTAGCGAGGGCATGCTGTCACTAAATTTAGCGACGGCTAACCGTCACTAAGTTAGCTAGGGTAAGCCTTCACTAACTATGACCATAATTTTGCAACGGCTAGCCTTTGCTAACTTAGTGAGGGCAAACCGTCTCCATAAGTTAGTCACAGTTAGCAATCACTTTTAAAACTTTGTTCGTTCATTTTTAGAAAAATAACTAAGATAATAAATTTTTTAACCATAAAAAAAATATTATCCTAAATTATAATATTTTTTATACACACATGGATCCATCGATCCATACATTTTCATCGAAAAAGAAGCTGAAAACAATTGAAATTTATCATTATTGAAACAAATGAAAAAAAAATTTATCATTTACGTCCCTAGTCTTTGGAATATTACCAAGGGCAACCCATACGGAAGTCAAGCCGTCACTAACTTTAGCGACGGTTAACCGTCACTAATTTAGCGACTGTAAAGCGTCTCTAAGTTTTAGCGACGGCTAACCGTCACTAAATTAGCGACGGTAAGGCGTCACTAACTTTAGCGATGGCTAACAGTCACTAAATTAGCGACGGTAAGACGTCACTAACTTTAGCGATGGCTAAAAGTCACTAAATTAGCGACGGTAAGGCGTCACTAACTTTAGCGATGGCTAACCGTCACTAAATTAGCGACGGTAAGGCGTCACTAACTTTAGCGATGGCTAACCGTCACTAAATTAGCGACGGTAAGGCGTCACTAAACTTAGCGACGGCTAACCGTCACTAAATTAGCGACGGTAAGCCGTCACTAACTTTAGCGACGGCTAACCGTCACTAAATTAGCGATGGTAAGCCGTCACTAAAATTTAGCGACTGACAGCCGTCGCTAAAATCTCGCCGGACTGTTAGCGACTAGTTAGCGACGGTTTTTAGCCGTCGCTAATTAAATCGTCGCTAAATGACATTTTTCTAGTAGTGTACATAAAACTGGTTTGTTTTGGAAAAAAACATATTCCCATACATCTAGCTGCATTCCACCTCCATTCTACGTCACTAAATTTAAATGCTAATGCAAATATTAAAAAGTTTTTTAACTCAAAATTCATAAATGTAAGAACTATGTCCATACATCATGTGTATAACTTAATATTTACAATAATTTAACCTTCCAATAGCTAGATAATAGGAAAATACAATTCCATCTCCATATACCACTAGTTGGCAAACAGTTCTGAACAGCTTTCCAAATCAAGAGATTTACTTTGATAGGACAACAAGATTTCCATTTGATGATGTGACCTTGGGAGTTTGCAGGCACATTCTGGGAGTCCTACTTCTTCCAAAGGGAGCTGACGAAGAAGGCATTGCTGCTATTGAGCTTCGCAAAAAAGCATCTGGTATGCACCTACTTAGAGAAACAGTGGATAATAAAGTGTTGAAGCCTTGAGCCTCTCCCCCTATACGGCCTCTAAGATGTCTGCTTTCTATCTCCCCCCAAACTCAAGCGTCTCCACCCTTTATCCCATGTCCAGAACTGTATTTTCAGGCTGACTAAATAACCTGGTCAATCTGACTCTTAAAGTTTCACCCCCGAACCATCTACCATACCAAAATTTAACAGACCATGCATTACCTATCCTCCATTGAAAACACTTCTCCAGGATAACCGCCTTATCTGGTAAAGAAACATCAATATTTGCAATTTGAACCAACTGTTACAAATTTTACCAGATCCCAAACCCCCATTATCACCATCTAAAGACCTGATCACTTGCTCCAAAGTGAATTTTGTTCAACCTTTAGCCTCTGCCACCACTTTGACAACAACGCTAAGTTTGATGTGCCATCTACGTATATATAGTGCCATCTTAGGAAAACTTGCCAGGCACAATTCAATGTTCAAGATGATTTTTGATTGCTGATGGTTGTTTTTGTGACTCGTTGTGGGAGACAAAACAGCTTTTGTTGATCAGGCCTTGATTAGGAAAGGCTACATACCAACCTTCGAAGGCCTGTCTCCCTCGGTCGAACGAAAGCCCAAGAAGTTGAAGGGAAAACATGAAACCCATAATACGAAGGAACCTGGCCTGGCAAAACTGTTGGGTTTCGGGAGCCAAACAGCGCAGCGGAATTTAACCGAAACCCTCCAGGATCCAAGTGAAACGGGGTAAACCGGGTGTTCGAAAATTTCATACCTAATTTTCGGTTGAGATCTCTCACTCAACTGTAGAGTCGAATCACAAAACCTGAACAGTTGACGTGTTCAGGCTCTCTATGGTATCCACACGAGCCTCTCGGGATCACCATGCTTCCACCACGTCCCGGCAGATGCGTTTCTCTTGCGCTCGCAGTGCTAGCTTGCGTCCTCCAAGGAATTGCAAGAGAAGAGTGTGGCTGTCCTTTTGGGAGGCTAGGGCAAGGAGACCTGCGAATTTCTCACTTAAAAGTTGTATTTATAGTGAGACTCAACTTCCAGGCCTAATGGGTTTCAAAGCCCTAATCCAATTAGGATTTAATTTCGGGCTTAATAATGGCTCAACTCTTGGGCCCATTATTAATATGAAATTAAAGTGAAACCATAACCCAAATAATTAGCCCATGCACTCTAATGATCCAAATAGCTCTATGTGTGTGACCCAATAGGCTCTTACCACGTTGGCAATGATCATAAATCACATTTATGATCATAAGCAATGAGCGGTGTCTAGCAACACATCATTGCTACCTAAGTGACAAGATTGTCGGTGATTCGACTAAACCTTTATGATCATCACCGATATATGCCATTGTCCCTTTGTCCAAGATATCAAGACTAAGCACGAGACATGGAATGTGTCACTCTCGTATAGCCCAATCTTTGGTTTCTTGATTACCGAGTAGACCAACTTAAACTGATGACATTGATATCGTATATCAACTCATCCGAGCATGGCCATGCATTTTTCTAAGTCTTACTCTATCAAGGGGCCCGAAGATATCACTCCCGTTACATAGGAGGGACAAATCCCATCTTGATCATACAAATCCCTCCGCATGATATGTGACATACCCAATGACCTCCTTCAAGTTCACTCAGTTACGAGCAACAAAGGAAAGTATCAAAGTATGTGACTCACATGTAGGGAACCTTGATGATCTTAGGTCGAAGGACTACATATACCATGATCACTATGAGAATCACTTATGACACTCATATAACGATCCATGTAGTGTTCTCATGGTGGGTCGGTCCAGTACACAAGTTCTCCAACTTGTACCCATATGTAGACTACATATCTCATATTAGTCTCCACATATGCTAGTCATTATGTATTATTGCAACCCGCTCCACAATAATACTAGACCAGGGACGTTTAAGAATATCATTATTCTAGGGTTACAATTATGTTTATTACGTTACGCAGAAACAAAACAACAAACATAATTGCTGGATTAATGCCTTAATAAAATATCATGACTCAATGTGCAAAAAATACAATCATCTCATGATTGGCTTTTTGGGCACAACACTAACAATCTCCCACTTGCACTAAAAGCCAATCATCCATGTATCTAATACCGATGGACCTAGAATGGCTATCATGCTTCTGCTGCGTAAGGGGCTTTGTCAGTGGATCAGCAATGTTGCTGTCTGTCGAAGTCCTGCATATCCTTACATCACCCCTCTCGATGATCTCCCTGATGAGATGATAGCGTCGGAGTATGTGTTTGGATCGCTGGTGAGATCGAGGTTCCTTAGCCTGTGCGATTGCTCCATTGTTGTCACAATAGAGCTCTATCGGGTCGGCAATGCTTGGAACCACTCCAAGTTCAGTGATGAACTTCTTGATCCAAACTGCCTCCTTCGTAGCATCAGAGGCGGCAATGTACTCAGATTCTGTTGTAGAGTCAGCTACTGTCTCTTGCTTTGAACTCTTCCAGCTCACAGCACCACCACCAATACAAAACACATAACCAGATTGCGATCTAAAATCATCCTTATCGGATTGGAAGCTTGCATCGGTGTAACCCCTTACAACGAGCTCATCTTCACCTCCAAAGACCAAGAATGCATCCTTAGTCCTTCGTAAGTACTTAAGGATGTTCTTAACAGCTGTCCAGTGACTCTCACCGGGGTTCGATTGGTACCTACTCGTCATGCTCAAAGCATATGAGACATCGGGATGAGTACATATCATGGCATACATGATAGATCCAATTGCTGAGGCATATGGAATCTTACTCATGCGCTCTCTCTCCTCGGGTGTACTCGGACACTGAGATCTAGAAAGAGTGATACCATGTGACATGGGCAAGAATCCTTTCTTGGAATCTTGCATGCTAAACCTCTTTAGCACCTTGTCAATATATGTACTTTGACTTAGGCCAAGAAGCTTTCTAGATCTATCTCTATAGATCCTGATGCCTAACACATAGGCTGCTTCACCCAAGTCCTTCATAGAGAAACATTTCCCTAGCCAAGTCTTCACAGACTGTAGCTCAGGAATGTCATTCCCGATGAGTAGTATGTCATCTACATACAACACCAAGAAGACAATAGCGCTCCCACTAACCTTCTTGTAGACACAAGGTTCATCTTCATTTTTGATAAAACCAAACTCTTTGATTGCATCATCAAAATGAAGATTCCAACTTCGAGAAGCTTGCTTCAGTCCATAAATGGACCTTTGCAACTTGCACACTTTATTGGCATTCTCAGGAGTGACAAAACCCTCAGGTTGTGTCATGTACACATCCTCAAGTAGCTTTCCATTTAGGAATGCAGTTTTGACATCCATTTGCCATATCTCATAATCATAGTGTGCAGCAATAGCAAACAAAATTCGGATGGATTTAAGCATAGCAACTGGTGAAAAAGTTTCATCATAGTCAATACCATGAATTTGCTTGAAACCTTTTGCAACCAATCGTCCCTTAAAGGTAATCACATTACCATCCATGTCAGTTTTCTTCTTGAAAACCCATTTGCACCCTATGGGTTTTACCCCTTCAGGTGGGTCAACCAAAGTCCATACTTGGTTTTCATACATGGATTCCATCTCGGATTTCATGGCCACTAGCCACTTCTCAGAGTCAGGCCCCGACATAGCTTGTTGGTAGGTTGTGGGCTCATCCTGATCCATGAGCATCACATCACCAGTGTGAGTCACAAGAAATCCATATCTCTCAGGCTCACGCCGAATCCTACCAGACCTACGTGGGCTCTGTGCTACAGGAACAGACTCTTGAACCACAACATCTTGTGGTGTCTGTTCAGGTTCCATTTCAGGTTCGATGTCTCCTTGTTGTTCTTGAATTTCTTCAAGTTCTACTTTCCTCCCACTAGTTCCTTTAGAGATAAACTCTTTCTCTAAAAAGACACCAGTTCGAGCAACAAACACTTTTTGCTCAGAAGGATTGTAGAAATAGTAACCCTTTGTTTCTTTGGGATACCCAACAAAAAGGACATTTTTGAGATTTGGGCCCTAGTTTGTCAGAGGATTGACGTTTCACATAAGCGTCACAGCCCCAAATCTTCATAAAAGACAAATTGGGACGCCTCCCACTCCATATCTCATATGGTGTCTTTTGAACCGATTTAGATGGAACTCGGTTTAGTGTAAAAGCGGCTGTCTCTAGAGCATGTCCCCAAAAGGAGTTTGGAAGGTCAGCTTGACTCATCATAGAGCGAACCATGTCTAACAGAGTTCGATTTCTCCTTTCAGATACACCATTCCATTGAGGTGTACCTGGTGGAGTGAGTTGTGATACTATACCACACTCCTTCAGATAGTCAAGGAATTCTCGATCCAAGTACTCTCCACCTCGATCTGATCGAAGCACTTTGATACTCTTCCCGAGTTGATTCTCTACTTCATTCTTGAATTCTTTGAACTTTTCAAAGGATTCTGACTTGTGTCTCATAAGATACACATAGCCATATCTGCTGAAGTCATCAGTGAAAGTAATGAAGTATTGGAAACCTCCTCTAGCTTGTGTAGACATAGGGCCACATACATCACTATGTATGAGTCCTAGTAAGTCATTAGCCCTTTCACTTTGCCCTGTGAATGGGGCTTTGGTCATCTTGCCCAACAAACATGACTCACATGTCTCATATGATTCAAAATCAAATGAGTCCAAGAGTCCATCCTTATGGAGCTTGGATATGCGGGTCTCATTTATATGGCCCAAGCGACAGTGCCAGAGATAGGTCGGGTTTGAATCATTTAATCTGACCTTCTTGGTATTCACATTATAGATTGGATCTTCGAGGTCTAGAACATACAACCCATTGCTAAGTTGAGCACTACCATAAAAGATTTCATTCAAATAAATAGAACAACATTTGTCCTTTATTATAAATGAAAAACCTTTCTTGTCCAAACAAGAAACAGAAATCAAATTTCTACTAATAGTAGGCACAAAGTAGCAGTTGTCTAATTCTAAAACTAATCCACTAGGTAAAGTGAGAACATAAGTCCCTACGGCTAAGGCAGCAACCCTTGCTCCATTTCCAACACGTAGGTCCACTTCACCTCGGGCCAATCTTCTACTTCTACTTCTACTTAGATCCTGCACATTTGCACAAATGTGAGATCCACATCCAGTATCCAATACCCAAGATGAGGAAGTAGAAAAGTTAGCTTCTATAACAAAAATACCTGAAGTGGAAGTCTTACTTCCCTTTTCCTTAGCAAGTTCTTCAAGATAGAGCTTGCAATTGCGCTTCCAGTGTCCAGGTTGCTTACAATTACAATGGAAGCACTCCCCTTCCTTTGCCACACCACCCTTTGGTTTCAGTGCAGCTGAAGAAGAACTAGCATTGGACTTTCCATTAGCTTTTATCCTTCTTCTTGTTGGCTTTTCCCTTTCCCTTGCCCTTTTGAACCATAAAAATGGGCTTAGCCTTCTTAAGGTTTTGCTCAGCAGTTCTCAACATGTTGAGTAATTCAGGAAGGGACTTGTCAAGGTCGTTCATGTTATAGTTCATGACGAACTGACTGTAGCTTTCAGGCAACGATTGCAAGACTACATCGATAGCCAACTCTTTTTGAGGAGCAAATCCCAAATTCTCAAGATTCTCAATGTACCCAATCATCTTGAGCACATGAGGACCCACGGGACTTCCCTCAGACATCTTGCACTGAAACAATGCCTTAGAGGTCTCAAACCTCTCATGCCTAGCTTGCTCTTGGAAAAGCATTTTGAGATGTTCGATCATATCGAACGCCCCCATGTTCTCATGTTGCTTCTGAAGCTCAGATTCCATGGTAATAAGCATGAGGCATGCAACATCCAAAGCATCATCAGAATGCCTCTTGTGAGCATCCCTTTCAGCTCTTGGAGCAGTGGCAGCAGGCTCATTCGGAATGGGCTGCTCTAGGACATAAGCCTTTCTCTCTTGTTTGAGGACTATCCTCAAGTTTCGGTACCATTTGAGAAAGTTGGTCCCATTCAGTTTTTCCTTCTCAAGGATCGATCGCAACGAAAGTGTCGATGTGTTTTGTGCCATGGTTATCTACAACAGTAAATATGCAGTGTAAGAGTCATGTATTTTAATTCATTTAATAAGGACTTTTATTAAACGATACTCCCACTATTTTCCTCAAAATAATAACCCTCGATATTATTTCGGAACACCTCGGCGCTAAGGTATTCTAGTGGGCCAAGATCCATATTTGACCACAACCTGAGTCAGCTTTGGCTTTTCTCTCAAGTTACAGCTATTTAGGTAGGCAACTCCTTTGCCAATTGCATCTTATGCAACTCTTGGATAGTTGGGTGAACAACACTTGTCCAAGCTCATCTCATGAACTTAAGCCCAACTCTATGCCTCTAAGTCCCTAATCCTATTAGGATGACTTAGTTAAGTCGAACCCAAAGTTAGCAATTTGGATATCACTATTATCCCATCGCGCCTTACCAAGATGAACATAGGTGCTTTGCTTTGGCAAACCCACCTAATGTTGATCAAAGTCTTGACGAGTGCCAACATTTGGAAGGCATCACATTTAATGACTTAATATTTGTTTGAGGGATTTTTTTCTTTTGATCTCACCAATTTGTTATCTCCGGTTGTTTTATACATGCATCACATACAAATATAAAACATGCATCTCATGCTTACAAGAAATAAACGTGACATGGTTATAGCCCAAACTATGCGATATTCTCAAGCCAATGAGAATATCATAAAAGCCTAAGAAAAGAAAAGAGTCTTCACAAGCTCCTTCTCTTCCTTTCTTGGTTGCCCTTTTGTTGTCACCTCCTTGGACATACCACCTTGGATGATCCTTGGACATACCACCTTGGATGATCCCATAATGCACCATTACATCAATAATAGAAACCTCGAGTTACATTCGAGGGGAGTAAGGTGAGAAGAGAATGTACAATGAGAGTGATAAGAAAAGGCACGACTCGCAGGCCGTATTTACAAGTACAACCAATCAAGGGCTATAACCATGCACCATGCTTCAAACACCAATCAGCATATCATGTCAAATCTCATTCAACAAAGATGCATGCCAATTTTCGCGTGTTGATTAACCAGTTTTTATTTATGTGGCGCTTCGCATATGGCGGTCCCGCTGGCCTGTCAGTGGGCGGTGGTTCCGCTGACCGGTCAGCGGACGAGGTCAAGGGGAGCCGCCCTTGCGGGGGGCGTGGGGGGCAGCGCCCCCCTGCGCAAAAAATTTTCTTACAATTGCTTAGCCCGAAATCTTGTATTTTGAGAAAGTAGGCACCCGAGACTCCTCTATTCGAGCCACCAAAAATACCTTACTTTCAGTGCCTGAACAGGCTGAATCCGAACCAAGCTAGGGTTTCTGCAACTATTGCAAGAATCCTAATCCATATAGGTATCTCATACCATTCAATTTGAGATTAATCTCATTAACCAATTTGTGTCGTTTCTTCATATATCTCATATGTTCATTACGAATTCCAGTTTCATGCATCTTGAATCAATCTAATTAATCATGGCCGAAAAGCAACCGAACACATAGCATCATGCGATTCAACACTCAATCCCGATTTAGGGTTTCACCAGTAGCTCTGATACCACTGATGGGTTTCGGGAGCCAAACAGTGCAGTGGAATTTAACCGAAACCCTCCAGGATCCAAGTGAAACGGGGTAAACCGGGTGTTCGAAAATTTTCATACCTAATTTTCGGTTGAGATCTCTCACTCAACTGTAGAGTTGAATCACAAAACCTGAACAGTTGACGTGTTCAGGCTCTCTATGGTATCCACACGAGCCTCTCGGGATCACCACGCTTCCACCACGTCCGACAGATGTGTTTCTCTTGCGCTCGCAGTGCTAGCTTGCGTCCTCCAAGGAATTGCAAGAGAAGAGTGTGGCTGTCCTTTTTGGAGGCTAGGGCAAGGAGACCTGCGAATTTCTCACTTAAAAGTTGTATTTATAGTGAAACTCAACTTCCAGGCCTAATGGGTTTCAAAGCCCTAATCCAATTAGGATTTAATTTCGGGCTTAATAATGGCTCAACTCTTGGGCCCATTATTAATACGAAATTAAAGTGAAACCATAACCCAAATAATTAGCCCATGCACTCTAATGATCCAAATAGCTCTATGTGTGCGACCCAATAGGCTCTTGCCATGTTGGCAATGATCATAAATCACATTTATGATCATAAGCAATGAGCGGTGTCTAGCAACACATCATTGCTACCCAAGTGACAAGATTGTCGGTGAATCGACTAAACCTTTATGATCATCACCGATATATGCCATTGTCCCTTTGTCCAAGATATCAAGACTAAGCACGAGACATGGAATGTGTCACTCTCGTATAGCCCAATCTTTGGTTTCTTGATTACCGAGTAGACCAACTTAAACTGATGACATTGATATCGTATATCAACTCATCCGAGCATGGCCATGCATTTTCTAAGTCTCACTCTATCAAGGGGCCCGAAGATATCACTCCCGTTACATAGGAGGGACAAATCCCATCTTGATCATACAAATCCCTCCGCATGATATGTGACATACCCAATGACCTCCTTCAAGTTCACTCAGTTACGAGCAACAAAGGAAAGTATCAAAGTATGTGACTCACATGTAGGGAACCTTGATGATCTTAGGTCGAAGGACTACATATACCATGATCACTATGAGAATCACTTATGACACTCATATAACGATCCATGAAGTGTTCTCATGGTGGGTCGGTCCAGTACACAAGTTCTCCAACTTGTACCCATATGTAGACTAGATATCTCATATTAGTCTCCACATATGCTAGTCATTATGTATTATTGCAACCCGCTCCACAATAATACTAGACTAGGGACGTTTAAGAATATCATTATTCTAGGGTTACAATTATGCTTATTACGTTACGCAGAAACAAAACAACAAACATAATTGCTGGATTAATGCCTCAATAAAATATCATGACTCAATGTGCAAAAATACAATCATCTCATGATTGGCTTTTTGGGCACAATACTAACAAAAACATATGAAAGTTTTTGGATTGAAAGTTTATTTTACGTTAGCCGGATATAAAATTTTCTGTATACATACATTACCCCACCTGTAAGGCTATAACCAGTGGCGAAGTGTCATCATCTTCAGAAAGTACCAAGGCGTATAATTTTCTTAAACTTCTGTCTTCACAATGGTAATTTAATTCAAATGGTCAAAATTTCTTTTACATCAGCTTTTCTGGGAGAGATCTTTGAAAACTGAATGTAATTAAGTGATTATTTTTATATACATTAATTAGTTTCTCAAATTCTACATTAAATGAAAATTTACACTTTCAGGAATGCTGAATTTGGCAAAACACTTAGCCTAGTCCCTAAAATTTATTTATTTGCACCAAGCTGCCTAACCTTGGTAATATACTAATTTGTTGCCGTCTTCCTCACCGAGTCTCATTCTGACCCTCCTGAGCTCCTCTATCTATACACCATCCATACCAATCTTGATGGTCAGTGGTAAGGCCTTCTCCAATGTCGAGCACTGAACTCTAAGAAGTGAGTAATAATACTATATTTGAGCACTTAAGAGGTGAGATAATTTATGAAAGCAAAGTGTTAGTGGCTCACAATTAGGCGTTCTTCGTCCTTTTACTGGCATCACCTGCAGATGGTGATATCTTTGGTGGGAAAGTTACAATTACTCCCTTAGGTTTATCCTAGCCTACAATTTATCTATTTATTTTTAAAAACCTACACTTTGTCCTTTGATTCTTTTATACTATCCGATAATAACTTCTGAAATTGTAATTTAAATTATACAATGGTCATCTTCTAGTAATGTTCGTCTCTTTAATATTTTTTTTATAGTTAATAGACAAAATAAATTATTAGTTTTTGCTTTCTATAAATGCATTTTTCTTCCTATAAATGCATATCAATATTTTTTAAAGGTCGGTTACCTATAAAAGAATTATCAAAAATATTGAAATTACTGGAACATGGTTATTAGATAGTTTAATTTAGGTTTTCAAAAGGTGGTGTTGGATACTATAAGAAAGCAGGGGGTAAAGTGTAGGTTAGATTAAACCACATGGGGCTTTTGTAATTTACCCTATCTTTAATTGACTTCATGGACCAAGCTAGGGCTGAAGAGGTGATGGAACAAGTAGTAGCTTTTCAGTTATGATACTAACAAGTGGACACGATGAAGGCAGGGGCAAGAACAAGAGATTAAAATCTTAAGGGGGCTACAGATAATCAAATAAATCTTGAGAATAAAAATTGAGATTCTTGCTCATTTCAACACTTGCCACATTAGCAATCTTAATAGCGAGTGGCAAATTCTAGGACAAGATACGACATCTTAAGACGCAAAATGATCAAAATGCCCTAGAAGACTAATTAATCTATTTTATGCCTAAATTAACTTAAGACACTTAGAAAACCTACATGGGGTAAAAAAAATAGTGTTAACAATGTAGTACATGAAACCTGATTTACAGATAAAAAAAATGGATACAATTTACTATCCATTACTTATTAAGAAACTATTACATAATTTATTAGAAGATAATTATCAACTAGTTTAGATTAAGATTTCAAAAACAGATTAATATAGTTATTTAGAGTTAACAAAATCTAGCGTAGCACCAAAGTTAAATATTGAAATAAAACAATAATTAGAGATTAAGCGCTATTCATGAAATTTAACTTCTATGTATGTTACGATTATGTGATGGTTGACCTACACCTAGTGAAATTGTGTGAACTTATAAAGAATTGTGAACCACTGTACCTTAAAGTCACCGTAATAGTTTCAATCTCCGATCTTGGACGGTTTTTTCTGATATTGGACGCCGGGTAGTAGCCAGCAAAAGCGTCGGCATCATCCTTGTCCTTGCCATTCTACTCGGAACCACCACCTGCAACCACATACTCGTGCATTATATATATAGTCCGTCTTCTCGCACCTGCTCCGCTCCTTCTGCCCCTTCTTTGGCCCGGAAGAAAGTGAGCATCTTCTTCCACCCTATCACCCGGTTGCTTTCGTTACCATTCCGTGACATCTTCTCTCAACGGACAAAGAAGTAGCGCTCGTTCCTCCTCAAGAAAGCCGCCATGTTGGCGTCCCAGCGTGCAGGGCTCGCAACCATAGACATCGGCTTTCGGAATCATGAAACGTGAGAGACACTCGCCGTCAAGCACCTTACGGAGTGATTAGTTCTCCGTCAGACGGGTCGAACCGGACAACCAAAGGTACTGACATCGTCATGGAAATAAAGCAGATCAACCAAGTGCATATCGATGTGTGCATTAGTTTTTATAGATGCGACTGCGTTATAAACTTGGTTCGATTAGGATTTTACAGGGGGATCGATGTTGGGAGAGAGTTGTATTATTGGAAGACTATCAATTCACACTCCCCTGCTTTGTATCAGATGTGCCGAGCAAGCACTCTGCTTCTTTGTTCCTTCCCATCGATTCAATTCCCACCACTTTCTTATATTTTTTTTTTTCAATATTTCAATTCTTTCCTCATATAATAAACTTGGTTCAATTAGGTTCCTAAATTTCTCATTCATTTTTACTTACGCCCTTGGATGACTTTCTGTCAATTAAGCTATTTGTCCATAATTTATATTTTCTATATAAAGAAGAAACCTAGACAATAGGTTGAAATTACTAACCATAAAACGTTTTTAATCTTTTTAAAGCCTTTTGACTCACTTCTTAACACTAAAATATTTTAGAGACCCTTTTAACTACACTATATTATGTGGATTTTTATTGCATTAAGATGCTCATAAATCATTGCTAAGTTATAATTTGGTTCTCATCTTTTATTTCTAACTATCTTAAACATAATTCTACCGATTAAAGTATATGAATGGATTTATGGTTAATCATTTACTTACATGGACTATTAGTTTAACAATTGATATAATTAGACTCTTTATGGGATTTTTTTCCAGTGTTATTGTTACTAATTAAATCGTATTATGGTAATAATGCTGTTAAATTAGTTATTATTTTATTTAATGTTTCCACTAATTATGCCAAATTAATACATTGAATGTGTGATTCAATTCTTTAAACCAAAACTAATAATATAGTAATTAGAGAAAAGCAATTAGTTTGAATTAGCCTAACTTTGCCAACTAGAGGAAGGAACAAAAAAATTTCAAGTTGATATAATGCCAAAATGGTTAGACTTTGGATATATAATTTTAAGTAATTCTAATTCTACCTATAGTTATTTCAATCATTTGTTTGGTTTATTTTATTTTTTTAACTGAAAAAAACTTCTCATACTATCAGATACTTCTATATTTTTTACATTAATGGTGATGGATTAATTTGTAGTTTTTCTATATAATAGTTTCAGTTATTTTATGAAATTGTTTTAGATATGGCTAGATTATTTAAATTTTAAGCTTTTGTTTCGCTGAAAAAATAATATATTTTTATAATTTCAATTTTCTTTTTAATTCTCTTTATCTACTAACAACTAGCCTAAGTAATTTTTCTATTAAATACTTATTAATATAAAATTAAAAATATAAAATATCATCTCACCTGTACATAGTTTATTTTCCATATAATTTTGAAGAATTAATTAAAATTTACATTTCAAAGTTTGACGATTAGGGATTGATATTCTATTCTTTATTTGGTTTTGGGGAACTTAAGAAAGAAAAATGTTGAAAATTGAACTCACCTTTTAGATTTTAAAGAAATCATTATTCTTTAATTGTTGTATTCATTTCTCTATAAAAATTTAAAAATAGCTAAATTTTATTAAATATATGAAATATAGATTTATTTTCAATCTATTACATATTATTATCATTATAAAAAATAATTAGGCAACTATATATGCAATTAAAATATATAAATTGAACCTATACATCTTACGGGAAAAAGAACCAGTATTTACTATATTGGAGTATCATCTTAGGTACAGTTTCTTATTATATACTAGTTCGAAAGACATGGACATTTGCAGGTGCTTTTTTTTCTAGCTTATTGTATATAACTGATATTGATGATATCAAAATTATGCAATTATTTACTTGAGAAACTAATTAATTTTAAGAGAGTATACAAACAAAGTCACCATAAAAAATGTCATTTTGTAACGCGTAAATTTCTAACTGCCTTGTGCATTCAAAATTGCTAAGGCGTTATGTCTTTAAAAACATGAAAACAAATTTCTAATGGCCTCATGTTGCAAATTTTGTTATAGTAGTTACCTTCAAATTTTATAATTTTAATTTATTATGGTTAGGTACAAATTATATTTAATGGTTTAAATACATTCACGGTCCCCAGCTTTACCATCATCCTAAAGTTGTCCATTTCCTCAACTTATGCCACCATAAAGTCTCTTACTTGGTGTGTTTCATACCCAAGTCACTTCAGTTAGTTTTTTCATTATCGTTGATGGAACTTGATAATGTAGCATCTTCTAAGTTGATGTGGTTGTGCCCAACACAATATTACCTCCTCTTTCATAACAATAAATAACTATTCTGGAAGAACAATAAACTTCATGCTAGAATTGAAACAACCACATAATCTTAGGGACTTAAATTTATCCAAACTTTATCTTCTTCCTCAAATCAACAACTTTTGGCAATAAATTCCATGAACCCACCTTCATTCCTCCAGCATTTATCCTCAAAATCAGATTCGTGCATTATCTTCTCCCTCTTCCTATAAGACTTCCTCCTCCTTGCCACCTCGCTATTTTCTACACTTTTTTTTTCTTGTTCGAGTGAAAAATCACCATCCCCACCTCTCTTCAAATCGAATTCTTTACCAACCACCTGAGAGTGCAAGAACTCGTCCCCAAATTAAGAACCAAATTTGGAAATTTTTGCATCTTCATTCAAATCACTAATTTAGAGTTGAAAGCAAAATAAGATAAGATACTTTGTTTCATCAAAGATAACGAAGAAATTGATAGAAGAGACTCATGTGGGATGTGCTATATGAGGAACGGGACACTGTGTTCAATATGTATAATGAAAATAGAGTAGAAATATTAAAGTATAAAATAATCATGGTACAAGCAATAAATGATCTCTCAACTGGAGCCAGGGGTGTACCTATGTAGGGGTAGGGGGTGCTGCTGCCCCCTAAAAATTTTGAAAAATTTAAATATAGGTACTTAATTGTTTAATTCAAGAGAAATTAGGGACTGAAAATGCATTTTTGCCCCCCCAGAAATGATGGAAGAATATGAAGATGGGGGCAGCGAGGTAAGCGCTCAAAAAAGTAGTGACCAAATGAGTAATTATTCCCTCTAGCCTTAAACAGATATTTGAACATGGCCTAAATGCACCATTAGTCCTCCAAATTTTCTAACTTGTATGAGTTGCACCCTAATCTTTGAATTAGTATGACTTAATCCCAATTTCCAGCTTTACCTTGCCTCGTTTCCGTCCCTCTCCTCCGGGCTCACCCCCTCGAACCAAAAATTCTGGTTCCGCTAGTGACTGGAGTAGTATTGGTGACCAATTGTAGCGTAGAATTTCAGTTATAGGGCCTTAATATCAACTTGCCGGTTGTAGTCTGAATATTAAATGTGTTGGCAGATAGAGAATGCACCATAAACAAGCACCTCCGATAGAACTTCACCTTTATTAGTTTGGCCTTCCACCAGTTGCTTTACACTCACAAACGGCTTCACCCCAAACTTTACCGGCACGTTCCCCATCGTAAGCTATGGCTCCTGCATCATCGTCATTAACCCTCCAGCGTTCTAAATCTACCCCGTCAACAACACGACTAGACGTTTGTATACTTCTGCCCCTAGAAAAACTTTAACAGTGGCCCTTCACATAGCTTCGTTTCCCTGATCTACATGTTAAATCGGCGCGCGCACTTATAATATATTCCAATTCTCTTGTTTGGTTTTGTTGTTGTGATTTAAGCCCAAATTCTCAGAACAACATGCAGACTATGGGCGGCGGCCAATGTATTGAATTCAATATATCGAAGGAGGTGGTACTGTTGGAGTAAATGAGAGGGAATGAATCAGTTTGCACAAAGGAAAAAAGTTAAGGGTCAAGTGGATAAAGTTCATTCTTTAGAAAAATACTAAAATGACCATCAGATTTTGAAAAAAAAAAATTTTGTGTAAGTAACTAAGGTTTTAAAAGTGTCAGTTTAATCACTATAATAAGCGGAGCTAAGTGCCATGTTAGCATTTCCATCAGCCACATAAGTTTTGGGACAAACGAAGTTGACGGTTGTAACATTATGGGTCTCGTTTGACAACTTGAGTAATGTTAAGACTCAAGTGACAAAAATGAAAAAACCCTTGCAAAAAAGATTCATTAGGTAAAGATGCAAGGTGAGGGAGTAGACATGACTTACTGGCTTGCTGGCATGTGGATAAAATCTGACCATTGACCAAAGACTCATGCCTCAGTGATTGGGGCTACAATGTAGCTTCTAGTGGATAGGTTTGCAATTGTCCTTTCTTTTATCTTTAGAGCTTCATTGCCCGATTGTTCCTGCCTAATTTTTAGAGTACTTAGAATAATCCCCTCCTTCCTATTTTTTCTTCAATTTTCATGGAGCAGATTAACAGCAGATTAACAGGGATAACATTGATGGAAACAGGTGCTCTGTAGAAGAACAAGCAGCCACTTCCAGCAAGTGCGCAATGGAATCGCCTGAGAAAGACTAAATTGGGCTGATGTGTCCTCCTAGGTCTTGACCTTGGTCCAATATGGTGTTAGTCCTTGTAGTGTCTTATAATTTACTTCCCCTATATATTTTTAGTCTTTTAATGGTTAATGGCTAATTTAAGCACATTCCAAAACATGAGTGGGCAATTAAAACCTATTTTACAAAATTTGTAAAAAATTGAGACAAAAAAACTAGCTGCATTTTTGCTCCCAACCTGAATCAATTGTTGGAAATTTGAGATTTTTACTATGTTAAAATATCAACAATATTAGTCCTCAAACACTTGTAATGCCCGCTACCCGGTGGAAATAGACTTGTAATGCCAGCTACTATAAAGAAACATTGGCTTGACTTGTAATATCAACAAACTTGTAGCTTAATGAGAGTTGTATTCTATACATCCCTAGGTCAAAGAGACCACTTATAGGCCTAGGTCATGTTGGTCGTGGGAGTAAACTCCCTTGTTACATGATCATCCTCATTATTATAGAGAACTTTGCTAAGGAAGACAAAATTTGACTCAACTTGATAACCTGGCCTAACCCATTTAAACCAAAGTCTCACCTGACTCAATTTAACTAGAAAAGTCATTGAGCCAAACCTGACTGTACCCAACCCGACATGAATTGGAATTTGATTGATGTGGAACCCAATCAAACCTAAAGTCAAATGAGTCAAACCCGAAATACCCAAATCCAAAATAACCCAAGCTCGAATTCACCTAAACCCAAAGTGAGCCAAACCCGAAACTGGCTTGACATGAACCCAAAATAACATAATGACAAAACCTAATATGACCCGCTTTTAACCCAAATCAACACAAAATATATGATCGGTGGAGATTTAAGAAAAAATATAATTTTTGTATATTGATCATTTATCTAAATTATACATCAGTTAAGACTACGCAATTTAAGAAACTTAAAAATACTTTAAAAATTTTATTTTATTTAGTGATCTTATGGAATTTAAATAATAAATTAACAAAATAACTTGTTTTGGTTTTCTTAGGGACCTTTTGGGTTTATTGGTTTAGGGATCTTCCAGGTTTTACTAGCTTAGGAGTCTCAATCATATTCTAATTGCCAAGAAAAATAATATTTGTTTTAAATTATTTTCTAACAATTTTGAATATTGTTAATGTTGTCAGTAATAGTAAACTAGAGTTGCATTTTGTAGTAATTTTGTAGGAAGTCATCGGAACAAGAGCGTAATGGAATTATTGTAATGTGTGTGCTTGGGTGATAACTGGGCGAGGGTCTGCATGGGCTTATAAGGTGATAATTGGGTGAGGGCATGGGTCTAGAAAAATAATAAAATATTATAAGGTATTACCAACAATGTTAAATAACCTAAATATGTACTAAAATATAATGAAGAAATATTTTTTGAATTTTTAATTAAACATACAAAGTAAAGAAAATTTAAATTAAATTAATCTCACAAAGATATCAAATTATTTTATTTAAATTTTAACAAAAATTTAAGAAAAAATTTGAATCAATTTAGTGATTTCATCTTATGCACAGGTAACCTAAGTGAACTTGATGGTCAACCCGAAAGTTACTCGAAATTGAAAATGACCTAATGTATATTGAATCGAACCCAACTAAACCCGAGCCAACCTAACTTGAACCTAAAATCAACATAAGCCCAAATAACCAGACCATGACCTGAATTGATGCTAACTTGATTAAACTCAAACCCAAATGGTCAACCCTAAGCCTTACCTAACACACCCAATTGTCATCCCTAATCTCTACTTGACATGCCAAAGCCTCCTGAACAGTTAATTTGTTGGTCTATTACCCATGAGCAATGCTCCAATTTATTCCTTTATGCTAGGCCCATGATTATGTCCCTAATGTGCCTCCTAACTGGCAAGCTAAAGCCCAATAAGGTATCAAAGGTCCTTGCCAAAGCAAAGTGGAGGGAACAAGGCTGTTTTTCTAGATCTAAAGGCGAAGGGGCATTTCTAGTGAGTCCCACAAGTGTTATTCTAGGAGCAGCATAGGGTATGGTTTCCAAAGGTAAGTGTCTTATTAATGCCTTAAAACTACCCCTAGGTTATTTTTTCCTGATTTGTTGACAACTTTCCCTTCTACAAGAATCTCCTCTACATCTCTAGCATTGTTTTAAAATCTGTCTGTAGCAAGGGTAAGTTATTAAAAATCTACGAGGCTTTTGATGCAAGGTAAAAGTTTGTCTCTCTTAGGGTCTTTCTGGCAATCTAACTATTTTCTAAACTTCATTTAGCCTTAGTGGTCACCTGCATCACCGTCACCAACCAACATTTGATGTTTGTTGATATCTATAGATTGTGCTTGCCAGAGGAAAGACTTCCACTAGGACTTTATATAAGGGTGATGCTTAAACACTTTTAAAGCTTTCAGATGCCTATCAATTCAAGAGTATCATGACCCCCTAATCCATTGAAAATTTGAAGGATACCTATATCCTTACAGTGAATCTAGTGGTCCCTATGTTCCATGATTTGGTTTTCATCCCCATGGTTCAACTTATAGTTTGTGTTGAGCAGTGCCACATTGGCCTTAGGTTTCCCTTGCACCCCATTGTAAACTAGTTGTGCAGTCGATTTAGTTTCCCCCTCTCAACTGGCCCCTAACATATTCCAACATTTATTGATGTTTCTACCTGTTTATCACCTTGCAGGCACAAGATTCTTTATGGAATCCATTTTATTTTTTTATTTACTAACTCTCACAAAGTCCATAGCTTGCTTCTTCAATTTGAAGCTCAATTCCTTAAGCCATAACCTCATTTTCCCTTTTTGCCTTTACTCCAAATAGTTAGAATGAGTGGAAAGGTAACTACTTTTATGTTGCCTTTGAGTGCCTTTGGGATTTTCCTAAAGTGGATGGAAAACCCTTTCCGTGAAGGTATAAGTTTCCTAGAGCTTGTGGTAAGATCTAATGCGTTTGAAGATATGAATAAGATAGTGGCCTTCTTCCTAGAGGTAGTGCAGGATAAAAGAAAGTAGGGATTGTTCCCATTCTGTAGCTAATATCTTAAAGAAACCACCCTTTGGGCCTATAGTGTCAGCCATACTTATCCGGATAGTCCTAAGCGTCAAATCTCTATTTTTCCCAAGATGTACGGGTTAGCTAATAATTCTCTTAGTTGTAGGAATCTCATGGAGGTGAATCTGAATATCTTTATTTTGTTGTGAATTGTTCTATAGTATTAACCTCTTTCTCTGTTTGTGTTTGCATAGTCCAAGTGAGCATGGATGCAATAATAAGGAGACGGACTATGCTAGGAGCTCTCCATGGGCAAAGGGGTCACTAGAACAAAAGGAAATACCACATCTGGAGGATTCTACTTCCACCCGGGATGATGATAATGCTACCTTCTCGACCCTAGCACAGTAAGGTAAAACGGAGAAGACCTTTGCCTCTGCCTGTCAAGACATAGTGAAGATCATAGGTTCTCTTTCCTCTATGCAGCTAAAGGTCATCCTGGGGCCAAAAACCCCATGGTGGATCCTCTTCGCTCTTGCCTCTTTCAACAGGTGGCCATTAAAGTGCCCCCAGGTATGCTTCCTCTTCTTTGCATACTTTACTTGTCTGAATTATGTTTAAATTGTATGGGTTTCCCTATATTTAAACTATTTTATGGCATGTTTTTCAGATTGCCATGTAGAAGTGGTGTCTCTTGCCCTACCTACCTCTCAAGTAAGGGTACCTTGGGGCTAAATTTCCCCAGCAGCTATTACCGTGATCCTCACCTCTTCTACAGTGGTCATTGTTCTCACTCGCATGGTAAAGCACGATGAGTGCTAGGAGGTTCATCCCTTTTATAAGGCTTTGAGAAATTCCTCATAAGAAGACCCCTAGGTGCTTGAAAGAATCCTAGATGAAATCCTGGGAGGATGAATGTTACCAGCCTATAATGCTAGAAGCAAGGGCATAAGCCTCTGCAGGTTTATATCACCTATGTATGGGTTCCCTTAGACCTTCAATTCTTTATCTCAGAGTGGGAATCCATCATGGAGGACCATGGTTCCTCTTCCAAGCCCTTGGATTGCCAAAGGGATCATGAAAAAGTTGAAGCTAACATAGTAAACCCGACAAGGGATAAACTATGTGTAGGACACAATCTTCGAGTGATCCTCCTTTACATCATTTTAAATGTAATTTCGGTGGTATAGGCAAATTGTCTTTATGTAGTCTACCATTGTTCTTGGTAGAATCTCAATTAGGCTAGAAAGGCTATGTGGCAAACTAAAGGCTCCATTCTGAGAACTATATCCCAGAGGAAGTGGTGGACTCCCTCTCTACCAAGGTGGCAGAGTTAGAAAAGAAGTAAGGTCACCTGAAAAATGAGTTGATGAAGTGGGACATGTACTTTCATGATTCAATCTCTGGCTTATAGACCTTAAAAGATTAGGCTTCGAAGATAGAGAATAACTTTAGGGTTCACAACAACTTGTTCGTGAACGCAGCCTATCAGAAGGTGTAAAGCTTTAATGGGCTGCTATACCTCATGAGGTATAAGTTCCAAGGCATTCACCAGGGATGGAAGAATACTAAATCTTTGAGGCATGAGATGGAGAAGGAGTTAGCTGCTTGATGTGTGCCTCTAAATTTATGAAGCTTAGGTTCAAGAAGACTTGGCTAGCATCCAAAACAAGGTTAATTTGTTGCTTATTCAGGAATTGTTTAATGGGTTCACCCTCTATTGCCATCAAAAGGAGCAAGCATACCCTACGTTGGACCTCTAGGTGGTTGATGCTTTCAATGACATCCTAAAGGACTAAAGCCTCTAGAATCAAAAGGAAAAACTAGGCACCAAAACAATGGCCTTCATCCAAGGCAGTGGTTTTGAATCCCTTCTTCTAAGGGCAAAACGTTCTTAATAGATTTTTCCTTTGTAACTTAGGAAATTTTTTGTAGTTGTAAATAACATGAACAATGCAATAGTTAAATGTTTACCTTTTCTACTTGCATATGTGTACACTTTTCTTGCCAAAGCATTTTTTAGTTAAAACTTATCTTTCGGAGAGCCCAACCTTGGTGTAGAGGACTTCAACCACTATTAAGACAATCATTTCGATCATCCAGCTCAATGTAGAAGACCCTGGACTCGATGAGGGAGGCAATAGTCTTAATGCGGTTATAACCTTGTGCAGATTCCCTGAGGTCTTATAAGTTCTAAGAAATTTGACAATTAGTGTCATATAGGCAGAAGTCGAGAATTTCATTATTAAGTGTTATAGATGGCATAAAGTACATAGGTGATAATAATTCAACCTAATTTCATAAAATGTAGCAAGTTGTGGTATGAATAATAAGGCGGAAGTATGTCTATATAGTAAAGTCCGAGCAACATTTTTCTAGAGGCCTTCTTGAGCTCAAATACTCCATTAAGTTGCTTTTAGTGACTTAGTTTGGCCTTTCTTAGTTTAACATGATGGTGTTAGGGCCTGGCTCTCATCTAGAATGTTCACCTTTATAAAAGCTAGTGTAGAAGTGAAAATAAATCAAGACTTTTGTCGAACAATTTAAGCTTGAGCTCAATTTTTTTATTGTTGAGCTGAGCCTAATGAGCCTCAAGCCAACTTCAAGCTGCATTTTATGTTCGAACTCTTAATGAGTAGAGCTTTAAGCTTGCTAGTAGTTGACTTGAATTATTGAGCCTAACAAGCATATAAACAATAAGATTAATTTTATTTTTAATACACCTAAACCTTAAAATTGTATTATATATTTCTCAAATCAAGCTTAAACCTCGAATCAACCTAAAATCAAGCACGAACCTTAAATCGAGCTTTGAGCATGTTGAGCCATTGATTTAAGCCTAAACCTTTTTTGAGTTGAGCTAACCTTTATTGAGCCAAGCTTTTAGTTTGAGGTGTTCGGACTCTGCTCAGCTCCTTTTCACCCTTAAGTTAGTCTAAAAATCCTAATTTCTTTGGGTCTAACCCTATGATTATGGATGTTGGGCATCCTTTTCTTGAAAGCTCTAATTTGTAATTTAGCATCTTTTTCGAGCTCATTCAATATATCTATAATTTTGTATAGATGCCTTGGTTATTCTGCCCTCATTAAAGACTTGAGTTAGATGTGTGGGCGAGGTAATTTTTCTAAGGATACGAGCCTCTATCTAGTATATGGGCGAGAAGGTTGTCTCCTTTTTGGGCTCTAGAGGCAATGTTTGATTATTCCAAAGGATAAAAGGCAGCTAGCCTGACCATCTCCCTTTTAGAACCTAACAGCCTCTCCTTGAGGCCATCCTTAAGGGTGTGATTGATGAGCTAGTTGTCCAATCAACTAACGATGAGGGACCAAGGCAAAATTATAACTTGATACCCTATTATTTTATGAACTACTTGAACAGAATGTTATCAAAATACTTTCCATTCTATGCTACCTCGATTCAAGGGCACCTACGCCAGTAGACAACGGACTTCCGCACAAAATTTTGGATATGGGTTGTAGTTATCAGTGCTAGGGGCTCCACCTTAACCGATTTGGTATAAAATCCACAGCTTCAGTGGAATACTTTGCCCCTTCGAGCATTATGGGAGAACTCCTATCCAGTCAAGCCTTAAAACTGTGAATAGGCAAAGAAAATTTGAGGGCTAAATCCGTACCCATGGCAGCCCTTATGCTTTGGCAGTCTGTTGTGAAATTTTAAAACCACTATTCCGCAAGTGCACGGTAGATGTGTAGATGGGGGAGTGGGTATCGTTCCCATGAAGATTGATTAAATTGATTGCCAAGTACCACTACTCAAGTTAAACTTTAGCTAAACAATCAAAGTTGGATGAAAATGTAGGCAACTTAAACAAGTGACTAACCTTAGCTAAATGGAATACTATTAACCTAGAATGCAAGTATGCAATGTAAAATTTGTAGTTTTTATCAAATCATGAAAGAACACTTCCTATGGGTTCACTACTTGTCTTGATTTGTTGGTGAAATTAGGTGAGTGGGTTAATTTCCAATGTATGTTGATAAAGTTATTCAACTCAATTCTTACTTTTTCAAGTGAAAGAATTAATCTTTCTATTCTAAACTTAATATGGATTTCCATCCGATTACAAGCTTAGAAAGAGGCATTAGAGCTCAATTTACCTTTACCCAATGACATAGACTAATTTTCCAACAAGTCCATAGCCATTAAATTCTTCTCCTAGGTCCAATTACTTCTAATCTTTTCCAAGAGTTTAGAGGCAATTTATAGTGCAACCAATTGTGGCCATCAACTAGCTAACACAACATTAAGCTCAAGAGAAGAATAAACATGCATTTGGTAGAAAACTAACATCACATAACCATGAATTCATCCAACATAATCAATCCAAGTAGCTACATCCATAGAAAGTGCAAAAGAAGACTACTCCATAACTAAATAAAACATAATCATGAAAGTAAACATAATAGCATCCATGAAGAACTACAAGGAAGATGAAAGAATAAACCCAAGATGGCTAGAAGATCTTGAATCCAAAGTCTCCAAGCTAGTCTCCTTGAGCACTCCAAGCAATCTCCAAGTTAGCTCCAATGGTCACCAAGAAAAAACTAAGAAAAGCTAAAAATACTAACTATGGTGGAAAGAAAAACCAAAACTAAGTCTAGGAAGACAAGATGAAGATGAAGAAGATGAAGAAGATCCCCCTCCTCTTGCTTAGTTCCAGATTCTTCTACTCTTGAGGATGTCCCTTTCACTCACCAAACCAATTGGATAGAAGTCCTTGGCCAATAGCAAGCTTGTGTTCAAATTTGAGGTAGGGGACCACTTTCCTGGGTGACTGGCGCCTAGGCGCCAGGAGGGGCTGCTAGAGGCTCGAGGGTGCCTGGCGCCTAGGCCTCCAGGAGGGGGTGCTAAGGGCATAGCTGGGCGCCTAGGCCTCCAGGCTCGTGCCTTTAGGCCTCTTGGCGCCTAGGCCTCCAGGGTACCTTTTTTTGGCAGAGAACTTTTGTACTGTGGCGCCTAGGCCTCGCTCCTGGGGCCTAGGCCTCACAGTTATAATTTCCCGTTGACTTTTGCGTTCCCGTTTTTCGTTCCGCTCGTCCCGGTGCCATTCCAATGCTATGGTCCGCTTCTCCAACCTACAAAATGAAGGATCAAAGCAAGAATCGGCCAAAAATATTGAGTGGTAAGGTAGAAAATTGTGGTCAAAGTTGACAAAAAGTCAACATGTTTGACCACAAAATTAACATTTATCAAACTCCCCCAAACTTAGAAAAATGCTAGTCCCTAGCATTTATTAACCTAAAAACATAAAGCAATCAAAACATAGAAGCTAACAACATATACTCAATATCATATCATAAAGTCATTCAAAGTACAAGCTCAACTCAAGAGAAATTAAGGTAAGTAATGAAAGAAGAACTTTGTCATTAACGGTAGGTAATTGCTCGCTAAGTGTTTCACTCCCTAATCTATGGTTGCCTAGTGTATCTAAGGCTTATAATGCCACTTCATCCACAAATTTGCAAAAGGACCCAAACTACCCATGAATTGTCCCTAAGGAGTATGCATGCAAATTTAAGTCCAATGACATATATATAAGGTTGTACCGTGGCCGGGTTTGGTATGGACGGGAATCGGATGGAGGCCTTTTGAGGTGGGGCTAAAGAAGTAAGTCAAGCATAAACACCATGGGCAATCCTAATAATTAACCCTAAAGTCCCACCCAAGGTATTTTGATTTAAAAATGCTTTTCTTGACTTCCAAGCAACAATTCAAGTAACCCCCATATGCACAATTTTGACAAAACACATGAGTGAACTCCTTTCAAATTAATAAAGTACTTCTACCTTTCCCTTTATTTATTTATTTTTTTTGGTTTTTTTTAAACGAGGGCTTTTTCATGTTGACTCGTTTTGCCTTTTTATTAAGAGAAAGATAGGATTTTTTTTTCTTACAACTAGAAATTCACCCAATCTATAAAGTTCAAACAAATGTGCATGATTTATCCAAAGTATATTCAAACCATAGCTACATAAATTCAACAATAAGTTCATAACCCAACATTTTTCCCCCAAACTTATTTATTGCTCACTCACACAACTCACAAATTTTTACCCTTCCCAAGCCCATATATGCAATGTTCAACTTACTTTAAGGATAAGAGAGGATAAATAACAATGGATATGACTCAATTATGTGGGTTAAACAACAAAAATGGCTTAAAGGCTCAAAGGGTTCCACTAAGGATTATAATGAAGGGTTAGCCATTTAGGTATGTAGTTATCCCTAAGTTGTCATTTTCATCCTTTATTTGCATGCATCAATTCGGATATGAAGGGGTCCAAAAGCAAATTAAGGAATCCATAAGCAAAACAAGCAAAACAAGCACCACTCCAATTGAATGAAATAATTTATAATGCAACTGTGCCACACAAGGTCCAAAGACTCACCGGGTATGGTTTCTACCATTAATGACAAGTGAAAATCTTTCTTTACTTAACAAAATTTACAATCAATTTGAACTTGTAAATGAATTCCTCTAATCATAATAAAGAGCATGCATTGGGTCCCTAAATGCACACAACCTAAATGCAACTGCATGTTTCTACATTCAACTCTAATGAATGCTAAGAATTAAAATGTGCAAATAACTAAGCTAAATGCCATGCAAGGGAAACAACAAAATCAACTAAGTAACTATCATGCAAAGAACTAGACAAGTACTCATCCACAAGTAATCCCCCCAACTTAAACCAAACATTGTCCGCAATGTGAAAAGAAAGGAAAAGCTAGAGAGAGAGCATGAAGAATCGTACCCGGGGAGGCAGATGTTCCCGCCTCCAACTAATCCTCAGGCATGTCAGGTGCGTCGGATGATTCTCCAGCCGGTGGATGAGAAGGAGGAATGGTGGATGTGTCCTGTGGGGCAGACTGAGAGAAGTGAGGGTAAAAAGGGGGAGGATGGTTTAGTGGTGAGGGGTATACCACGGGTGGGCGGAAGGATGGAGGTGAGACGAGATTTGTGGGAAAGGTGGATAGTCAGGAGGAAGGTCGGGGTTTTGTTGAATGGCCCCACACTTGACTTGGGCCGAAATCATCTCTGTACACCCGGCCAAAAGTGAAAATCCCTCCCGAGCCTCAGTAGCAAAGGAGGTGAATCGCTCCTCCAAGTGATCAACACGTGAAATCACTTCATCTCGAAACCCGCCAATAGCGAGATGGATCTTGTTGAGGGCAATGGCGAGGGCTTCGTTAGAAGCATGAGTAGGATCAATGAGTGGTTCCTCCTGTGGTGGTGCTTCTCCCTCCGGGCCTAGCGGGTCATGGGCCTCTTCATCTTCTTCTTGGTGCTCTTCGGCCCCTTCACCCCCCGCCAACTCATTACCATGTAGCTTGCTCAAGGAGATGTCCTTGGCTGTAGGAGCAAAGATGAGTGGGTTCTCCGGGTAATGAACTCCGGCCTCCGCCAAAAGCTCCATGATCAATTATGGGAACGGGAGGTTACCTCTCTTTGTTCTTGCCGCCCTACTTATGTTTTGTGCTATGTGTGCTCCCACGTGAATTTGTTGGTTGGCGGCAATCCAAAAGAGGACTTGACCCCGGTCCGGAGTCACATCAAACGGATGAGTGGATGGTATAAGCCTAGAGCTGATAAAATAATGCCACACCTTCATCTTTGGCTTGAGGAAGGATGAGGCAAAATGGATCTTCCTCTCGGGGTCATCCTTGCTATGAGTCCAAGGCACAACCCGCCCATATATCCAAGTCGTCATCCAATCAAAGCCGCCATCCCTAGGAGGGTTTTCGATCTCAGGATTGATCTGAAGGTGGTTGTTGATGTCGCTTGGTGCAATGTTCACTGTCCTCCCTCGAACCGTTACCGTCTTGGCCGAATGGTGTTTGGGTTGGGTGGCGCTCAAGTTGGCATAGAACTCTGCCACAAGTGTTCGGGAGATCATGGTGTGTGTTGTAGTGCACCATGTCCTCCAAGCTCTCTGCTCCACCACCTCTAAGATTCCGGCATTCTCCGGTGCTCCAAGATCAAATCCTCTCTCAATGGTGAATTTCCTTTTTACAAAGCCCTCAAATAGTTCTTCGGCCTTCTTGTTGACAAAGCGGGGCTACTCCATGGCCGGCTCTTGGGCATGCTCCTCCCGTGCCCTCTTGCCCTTTCCTTTGTTGGTACGCCTCCCTCTGAAAATTCTTGGTGCCATTGTTCCTACACCAAGCAACAACATATATATATATAACAATCTCATAACTAAAATGAAAGGCACATATAGTCAATCAAATACCTCCACCCTCCAAGATAAAAGTCTACATCACTACACATATCCGCAATCAATCACTTTGGACAAATTATACACCTTAAGGCATGAATTTATTTAGGCAAAAAGGCTTATCATGAACTTGTTGCAAAATATGGCATACCAACTTCACAAAGCTACCGGCACTAACAAACGTGCATCTAATCAAATATGGGGGCTTAAACCATTATCTATACACTACCTAGATGCAACTCAAACTAATATGTCTAGCCAATTAAGCTCACATGTGAAGAGGTAAGTCCATGAACATGGTATGAACAAAACAAGTCATGATGGCGTAGCAAAAGTTTCATGATTTTTCATCAAATAAACAAGCATCCGGGTGCAAATGGAAGGTTCAATCATATACTATGCAACACCTAGATGCAATAGAAGCAAAGAACTAATGCCAAGAACACTCACATAAAACTACATTATGCTTCAAAGACTCATGTGGTGAAATCACCCACATTCATGTTCTTGATTTTCCGGAAAACTTACAAGCTCAAATTCTTACAATGTAGCTCAAATTACTCACAATTCTTGTTAGACCCATTCATTATAAGGTAGAAGCAGGCTATTACAACAACCAAATCATCAAGAACATGCACTAGACAAGATTCATCATTAAAATTTCGTGGGTCTCCATGGGTGGGGTTTTCAAGTCATGATTTTGGTGCTAAATTGTTGTTTTTAAGCATAAAATCTCTTACCCATCAACAACAATCCAACAACAAGCAAGAATCCACACAAAATCAACACAAACCGCCATTTTTTCCCAAATTTGCACATACACCAATCCACATGATTTCAAGAATTTCAAGCCAAAAAATTGAAAAGAGAATGATGTAAATCACTTACTTGATCCTTGTTTGTGCAGAAATCGACAAGAAAAATAGTTGTGGAGTGCACGGAAAGGTTAGGGTTCGAAGGTGGAAAGGTTTAAAGGACGGAGTGTTTTGTGTGTACAGGTGAATTGGGGAAGAAGGGACTTAAAAACGCCAGTCGCGCATCTGGCGCCTAGGCGCCAGGAGGGGCATCTCTGGCGCCGCAGCGCCCAGAAAAGTTTTGCCCCTGTGTGTTTTTTCGCCTCCTGGTGCCTAGGCTCCGCGCGGCGCTACGGCGCCCATGCTCACGCACATATTCTTCCCTTTGGCCTTCAATTTTTTTATTTTGTTCAATCTTACCCTCAAGTTTAATTTTCACCAAAATGCATGCACGAAAAATTTCCAAAGTGTTGATTCTTTCACTCTTCTTTCCACCTACAAAAATCATAAAATTGCTTCCCATTATTCAAGATAAAAATGCACCAACTCTTAAATTAACAAAACATTATCTAAATGCAATGAAATATCGGGGTGCCTCCCGAAAAGCGCTAAATTTAACGTCTTTAGCTAGACAACTTCCCTTTTTTGGTGAATCAAGTGGTTGTCTCCGCCAAGCGAAGCTTGTCGGAAATTTGAGGCTCCTCTCCGTAATAGTGCTTCAATCTTTGCCTGTTCACTTGAAATGTTCTTCCATCATCCGTCCTCAACTCAATAGCTCCATAAGGCGAGACCTTTTCCACCACAAATGGGCCCGACCATCTTGATTTCAATTTGCCCGGAAATAATTTAAGCCTTGAATTGAATAAAAGCACCTTTTGACCGACGAAACTCATCAAGCTCATTCAATTGGAGAAGTCATTTTTCCCCGGCTTTCTTCGAATCAAAGTTGAGATTCTTGATTGCCCAATATGCACGATGTTCAAGCTCCACCGGTAAGTGACAAGGCTTGCCAAACACAAGCCTATAAGGAGACATTCCAATCGGTGTCTTGTAGGCGGTCCGATAAGCCCAAAGAGCATCATCCAACTTCTTTGCCCAATCCTTTCTTGTTCCATTGACCATCTTCTCAAGAATTTGCTTGACTTCTCTGTTGGAAACCTCCGCTTGGCCATTTGATTTTGGGTGATAAGGTAGGACCATCTTGTGTCTTACACCATACTTAGCCATCAATTGTGCAAAGATTTTGTTGCAAAAATGAGACCCTCCATCACTCACTATGGCTCTTAGAGTACCAAAGTGGGAGAATATGTTCTTTTGGAGAAATTTGACCACTACCTTGGCATCATTTGTAGGTGTGGCAATGGCTTCAACCCACTTAGAGACATAATCTACTGCCAATAATATGTAGGAGCAACCAAAAGAAGGTGGGAACGGTCCCATAAAGTCGATACCCCACACATCAAATATCTCAACCTCCAAAATATTATTAAGTGGCAACTCATGTCTTCTAGAGATATTTCCCACTCTTTGACAATTATCACAAGTCTTCACAAAAGCATAGCAATCCTTGAAAATAAAAGGCCAATAGAAACCCGATTGGAGTACCTTAGCGGCGGTTCTTGTTGGTCCAAAATGCCCACCATAAGGAGATGAATGGCAACGGCGAATAATATCCGGCACTTCCTCCTTAGGAGCACACCTCCTAATGACTTGATCGGCACATCTCTTGAATAGCAAGGGCTCATCCCACAAATAGTATTTCACATCCACTAAGAACTTCTTCTTTTGTTGGGAACTCAACTCCGGAGGTAACACTCCACACACCAAATAATTCACATAATCGGCGAACCAAGGAGTGCTTGCTTTTACCTCTAGAAGATGTTCATCTAGGAATGACTTCTTAATGGGCAATGAATGTTGCTCATTTTCCAACTCAAGTCTTGAAAGGTGATCCGCTACTATATTCTCGCTTCCTTTCTTGTCTCTAATCTCAACATCAAACTCTTGTAGAAGCAAAATCCACCGAATCAACCTTGGTTTAGCGTCCTTCTTGGTGAAGAGATACCGAATAGCCGCATGGTCAGTGAACACTACCACTTTTGTGCCAAGGATGTATTGCCAGAATTTATCAAGAGAAAACACCACTGCCAACATCTTTTTCTCCGTGGTGGTATAATTTTGTTGTGCCGGGTCCAAGGTCTTACTTGCATAGTAGATGGCCCGAAAAATTTTCTCTCTTCTTTGGCCAAGCACTGCTCCCACCGCAAAGTCACTTGCATCACACATAATCTCAAATGGTTGACTCCAATCCGGTGAGACAACAATGGGTGCTTCCACAAGCTTCTTTTTAATCAACTCAAATGCCTCCAAGCAACAATTATCAAACTCAAACTCGGCATCCTTCTCCAATAATGAACAAAGAGGCTTCACAATCTTGGAGAAATCCTTAATGAATCTTCTATAAAAACCCGCATGTCCAAGGAAGCTTCTCACACCTTTCACATTCTTTGGTGGAGGCAATTTTTCTATGGCCACAATTTTTTTTTTGTCTACCTCAATACCCTTGGAAAAAATTTTGTGTCCAAGAACTATGCCGGATTTTACCATAAAATGGCATTTTTCCCAATTAAGAGCAAGGTTGGTCTCTTCACATCTCTTCAATACCTTCACTAAATTTCCCAAACATTTTCGCTATAACATTTCCTACGCCTGAATAATTTAATGGCTATGCAGGGATCATAGTGGGCATTAAACTTGCTCAATTCGACAAACCACTTCATTAATTATCCTAATTGATTAGCTTCAAGAGGATCACTTAGAGGGGCAAGCCAATTCTTACCCTAATAGTGTACATTTGGAACTAAAGCCTTAGCCTCCTAGTATTGACAATTACTACTAACACTGCTTCATGGATGACTGGATATTGAGCTTCCACCCATTGAAGGGTTCGGGTTACAAAAATATAGGCCATTACTGGCCTTTTTCCTCTTGTACTATATATGTAATAACCGGCTTGGGGGGAATGACCAAATACATGAATAGAGGCTTATAGGTTCTTGGTTTCCATAATGTAGACAACTCCAAAATATAGACTTTGATTCCTTGGAAAGCCGTTTAGCCCCTTTCACTTAAAGATATTGAAGAAGGGCTTGCATGTGTCCCTAAACTTGAAGATGAACCTTGTCTAGGTTTGATTCAATTCCTCATTTAGAGACCATACATCCCATGATCTTTTTTGTTCCAACCCAAAAAGGCATTTTAATGGGTTGAGCAACATGTTGTATTCCTGGAGACATTGGAAGGTTTCTCTAAGGTCATCTTTGTGTTGCTTAAGAGCTCTACTTTTGACGATGAAAATGTCAATGTAGACTTTGATGTTTTCCCCTAATTAGCCCTAAAAGGCTTTGTTCATGGGCTATTCGTATATGGTGCCTACATTTTCCAGTCCAAAGGGCATGCTCCTGAAGCTATAGACCCGCTCACCAGTCATAAAGATGGTTTTCTCCTCATCTTATGGATACGTTGAGATGTGGTTATAACCACCGAAGGCTTCCATAAAGCTCAGAACCTAAAAATCGGTTAGGAAACCACTAGTTGGTCATAAAAATGGATACGGATCCTTAGGGTAGGCTTTGTTTAGGTTTGTATAATTAACACATATTTTTTAGGATTAGTTCAACTTTCGAGCCAAGAGGACATTGGCCAGCCATTCTAGACATAGCACTTAATGGATAATCCCTACTTTTAAAAGCTTTTAGAATTCTACTCGAACAAATCTCTGTTGCTCGGTGCTCATAACCCTATTTTTCTACTTTATAGGCGAGCATCCAGACTTACTCTCAACATGTTGGACGCCACCTTTGGGTTCATTCCTATCATATCACTTGGGCACCATGTGAAGATATCTATATTAGGTTTCAAAAAAGGCAAATGGGATATTTTTACTTTGTTGAGCTAATCATTGACTACCCGGGTGCTTTATTAGGGGCCTAGTTTCACACTAGTTTAGCCTTCGGGGCAAGTACGGTAGCCTTTCTCCTAGCTCATTCCCTGTCAAGATCTCTCATGCTTTAGAAGGCATTTTTTTAACATTTTATGCACCATATATCAAAATGAAAGTAAAACTATACCTCAGCAAGCTAAGCCAGAAAGATATTGTATGGAGAAAGAATATCAATAACCTAAAATTCTGTCATCTGAGAGTGTCATACCTCTTCTTAAGTCATCCTATTAGCAGCTCATCTTTTCTCACCCTATAAGTGGATCTTTACATGCACAAAAAGGAGGATCTCTGTATGCTGAGGGGTTATAGCGCCTAGCTGAAGATAACGTTGATGCTAGCCTGTCCATCAATATAAATTCTTTTTTCCTCGTAATTCATTATCCTATTTGTGATCAGCAATGGATCAATTTGCGCGACCAACATGCAAGACCCGTCATTCTTATTAATTGTACGTTCAAAGTGCATCCTTTCAAGTTAGGCAATCTCCCACTCCATTCGCTTTTTTTCGAATGACCCTTCAATTATTATGGCCATTTCAATGACCTTAGACTTGGAGGACCTTCCTCTATATACTCCTTTAGGCTTGGAGGCTTACTTAGACATATCACTATGAATGCTCTCCACTTTCTCTTCTATCACTCAACTAAGTGCTCCCTGAATTTCCTATTAAAGTTGTTCTCATAGATCCTCCAACAAGTTATGTTTTGGAGCATCAAACTGCTCATCTGTCACGATCGTAGGAACCTTCCTTTATAACAAATCACCTGGTAGGGGAGGTAGGTCTTCTCTTAACCTCTGATGTAGTGAAACTTGACATGAGGTACTCTTTATGTCCTCATCGAGACATTGGCTCCAATCCCCTCCTAGTCGGCCTTGTTCTTCAAGTGTGATCTCTTTGTTTAAATCATATTTGGTGTTTTTTGCATATAGTGCCAAGCTGATATCTGAAGTGCTTGGTGGGGGGCTTGAGAGCCATAGAGATGGCTGCTCCTATAAGTAAAGACATTGTTAATGGGCCTTAAACTTGTGCTCCGCGAAAGACCTTCTGGTGCTTATATCAATAAATGTTCAAAAGTGGAATGTATAACTTAATAAAAATTGTGGTCTAGTAAAGAGAACATATCCCACCTTCTGTCAAACAAACCTTTTACAGGCCCTAGGTCATTGAGGGAAGTCCCATCATTACTTAATTGTCTTTGTGATTGCGATGATCTCTCTTTGACATGTTCCATGCTTCCCGAATGGCTAACCCATTAGTCTGTTTGCCTATGAGCTATGCTCAAATGGACTCCTACACACCATGTCCATGAGTCAGTCACCTATGGACCTCCAAACTAGCAAGCTGAACCCCAACAGGATATCGCTTTTGTAGAAAAAGATAACTTCTACAATTTTTTCTTGCATATTATTTTGTTAGTTATTAAAATACATGATTAATTATAAAAATATACTTATTTTATTTTCCAAACTTTTAATCATTTGTAGCCCGCACGAGTACTTGTTCATAATTTAGGCTTCTAGGCCACACCCTATTTCCAATCCGTGTTTCATCTAGAAGGTAACCTCACAAAAAATTACTTTATTTAACTTTTAAGCTTGTATATATTCAGCCTCTTCCAACTTAAAATTTATGAGCCTTTTTCATAGAAAAAAAAAAAAAAAGACTAGTAGCGGCTTCACTCACTTGTTTTTCAAGCTAAATTTAGTTGTAAAAAATTCCACATCATATTCCATGAGACATAGGGCCAATTTGTCTTAAATTAACTTGGTTGCATTGTTGTACATTGTTTTTATATAAAGTGATTATTTTTTCAAATTATCACTTAATGAAACTTTACCCTATAACAAGTTCAAAATGTAATTTTAAATAATCTTTTGTTACGACTACTTTCTAATTTGTTTCATGTTACATTTCTTGTCATATTTTGTTTTAATTGTCTCATATTTTATTTTTAGGTCATATTTAAGCTTTTATGAATGTCAGGAAGGATTTTCATGAGGATTGGAGGATGCAATTTGAACTTTTCAAAGTTTTATGTGTTGACATGCCTTCAGTCATAGCCGTGTCTTATAGTCTGATCGTGAATTTCATGCCCAGCAAACTGATACGGTCTAGGTCACACCTGCGTACTTGCTTGTGTCAGCCTTCAACTACATTTTTAAGTCATGATTCTTTAGCTTGCTTTTAGTTATAGCTTAGAGATATCCTAGTGTTTGTGAAAAAAGACAAGAGGAGGCTGTTTTGGGGCAATCAACATCAATTTTCAGGCATATCAAAGTGAAGATTTCTTGGATCTGAAGAGAGTTCAAAGATGAATATTCTTAGTTTCAATTTTCTTCACCTTTATTTGTTTTTCATCTATTTTTCCAAGAACTAAACCTTTATTCATTAATGAACTCTAGAAGGATCTTGTTCTTCTTATTTATTTTTCTGCATAGAATATAGTTTTCTTGATATTTACCCATATGTGCTTCATGGTTTGTTGGATTCGTATTTGGAAGCCCATTAATTTAACAATTTGATTTTGAGAATGTTAAGCTAATCTCTTGTACATTTCATATGATCGTCATGAGGGCAAAGATGATTTTATGTAAGTTAAGGCCAATATAAGACTCCTCGATTAGAGTCTAACATTGTACAGTGACTCAAGGAGCAAGTAATACATTACTAAAAGTTTCGGTTAGGAAGAGATTACGATTGATAAACCTAGGAATCGAGTTTTGCTACATTAAGAAATGAGTAAAGCTAATCTAAGAGTCCCCACGGTCAAGGGTTGTTAGATTTCATCAAGGAGTCTCCACAGTCAAGGGTTGCTAAATTTCATCAAGGCTAAATAAAGAGTAGTACAAGGGAATTTTATAAGGATTCATGTCTAAGCATATTTCTTATTGGTTGTTGATTTTCCTTATTGTCTTCTTGATTGCTTCCAATTGCTTACGCGCAATAGTAGTTTAGTTTAAGATTCCTTGATTAGTAGTTAAGTTTGCAATAGAAAGAAGAAGAGTAATAGTATTCACAATGACCCATGGAAAATATGACCTTGCTTACCACCTCTATACTATGGTACAATAGGTGCACTTGCCTTTAGTTCCCATGTAGTTAAGAATTTATAGTTAGATTAGGGAGCATCAATATTCCATCAGACATAGGCCAATTTGTTTCAAATTAAATTGGTTGCATTGTGGTACATTATTCTCATGTAAAGTAATTATTTCTTCAAATTCTCACTTAATGAAATTTTACCATATAAAAATTCAAAATGTAATTTTAAGTTAGTTTTGGTAAAACAAAATTTTTTTTTTAAATTTTAAAATTAAAAAAAAACTTAATTGAAAAATATTTTTTTAGCAGAAGAAATTCTAAAATTAATTTTTAAACTTTTTAAAGTATAATGTTTCAGTAAACTAATAATTTAAAAAATATTTTATCTGTCCTAAAAAAAGATGACAAATATTTCTTTTTGGACTGTCCAAAAAAGGATGAACAGTTTCCTGTTTTTGAACAACTTTTAACATCAAATTTGACTTACTACCATCATTTAAGGTCTCTCTGCATAAAATCTAGAAACTACACAAAAACTAAAAAATAATTTTTTTTAATCCTTATTTAAACTCTCTCTTCACAAAACCAAAAAGAATATTCTTTTATTTTAACTATTGGGGTAAAATGGAAATAATTATATAAATTACACAAACCTTAATATTTGTACCCAAAGAAATACATTATCTAAATGGGATGGAGGGGATCTCACTTTGTATAAGAATAATGCAAAATAATACAACCAAGTTAATAATTTAAAATACAATAGGCCATTAGTGTTGAAGGTGTCTGAAACGACCATAATTGAGACATGATATAAAACTTGAGGGATTTGATAGGACAAAAAAGAAAAAAAGATAAATGATCATGATAAGCCAAGAAAATATAGAGCTAAGGGAACAATACTGACGTTTGCCTTTAAAATGTGGTAAAATTGCGGTTAAAATGAAAAGAAAATGGTGTTATGCCTAATGTAAGCGTTTCCGTCAAATTGCTAGCATTGCAAGGATGTTAGGACTAATGAAGTTTGACAATTTTAGCACTTTGGTACTTGTTTAATAAGTCCAGAAGTTTTAGGACTAATTTAGTAAAACATAAAAACATTTTAGGGTGGAAAGCGTACTTTCCCCTAGTAAGAGTAATAGTAAGACTTTTTCTAATCATGAGCTGACGAATAAAGCCGAAATATTAACGTAAGCTGCAAACCTACACTCCATTGCCAAATATTTGTCACTTCTACCTAGTTATGCATATTCAACAAAGTACACTTTCCATTTTCGCAAAGCTTTTATGCTATGTTTGTTCAAAATCAAAATAAAAATCTGAAGCTCCATTAATAGTGGAATTACACAAAATTAATCAAAACATTAATGTAACTTTTGAACCAATCGCAAATGAATTTGATGTATACATGGGGCAAAAATACTTACAATTAATTAGGACTTTGAACCAATATCAAATCTCCGCAGCAATTAATGCGTCAAACTCGTCGTAATGTTACTCATTAGGATCACGGCACAGTCCGCCCATGCCACCGCCCACTGCAGCGGCTGCCGTCACACCACCGCCTCGTTATGATACTCCAAGGCCCGAATCTCCCCAAAAGATAGACCGAATCCCAGCTCTTCAGATTGATCCTGTTGGTGACCGAAGCCACCAGAACTCGTATTCGGACGAAGGTTCTTTACGATCTTGGACGTCGGATAGTAGCCAGCAAAAGCGTCGGCCACATCCCTATCCTTGCCGTTATACTTGATCCTACACAAGGCCAATTCTTGAAACCCCTTGGAACCACCACCTGCGACCACATACTCGTGCACTATATAGTCCGTCTTCTCGCACTTGCTCCGCTTCTTCTGCCCTTTCTTGGCCCGGAAGAAAGTGATCGTTTTCTTCCACCAGATCACCAGATTGCTTTCGTCCAAGATTCTTTGGTCCCCGGTGTTGGACTTCCAATGCCCTCCTCCACAGTCGTCACCGTGATTTAAACTCCTCTGGGGCTTCTTCCCATTACCGTTCCGTGACATCTTCTCTCAACGGACGAAGAAGTAGCACTCGTTCTTCTTCAAGGAGGCTGTCATGTTGGCGTCCCAGTCCAGCTTGCAGGGCTCGCATCCACAGACATCAGCTTCCGGAATCATTAAAACCTGAGAGAGGCTCGCCCTAAGGCATGTTACGGAGGTAGTCAGTGATGAGCTCTTCGTAATCGTCGGTTGGGTCGATCCGAACACCTACAGGTATTGACATCGCCATGGAAACAAAGTCGAAGTTCAGGGGATGGAAGAGTTGGATTATCGGAGTCTTATCAACTCACACGCCCCTGTTCTTGATCAGATGTGCCGAGCAAACACTCCGCTTCTGTGTTCTTTCCCATCAATTCAATTCCCGCCACTTTCTTATGTTTTGTTTTTTAATGTTTCAATTGCTCCTTCATTTTATAAACTTACTTCAATTAGGTGCCTAGATTTCACATTCACAACTTTTTTATGTTATTTTTTTTCTTTCTTTCTTTCTTTTTTTATTAGCCAAATAAGATGTAAGATCATTAATAGAATTTTGTTTCACGATCGATACATTTGACATTGGCACTAATTCTGCCGGTGACTAAACTGGTCCTTTTGAAACTTGACTGCTCATCTGAAAATTTTAGAAACTTTATGATTTCCTTTGTAATTTTCCAAAAAATTCAAGGAACAATCGAAAATTTTTCATAAAACATAGCAACGAACTTGAAATTTCTTAAATGACAGGAAATATATGTTTTGTAATTTTTTCAAGTTTGAGAATAAATAAATTTAAAGCTCCATGAAGCGGGTTGCAAGTGCACTACAAAAAAATCTTGTCCAGTGATGCTTCTAAAGCTGGACCTCTTGTAGAACATGTACTACAAACTCTGAACATGAGCGCATGGGCCAGAGACGATTCTAAAATTTGAAAAAGGGCCAATATACAATTTCTCTTAAACGACCTGTCATTTACTCTAATAACAGTAAGAAAATGGTCGATTTGCAACGCGTAATCTTCTACTGGCACTGCGTTGCAAATTTTTTTATGATAATTAATTTTAAATTTTATAATTATAATTAATTATGGTTATTTACTAATTATGTTTTATTGAATTAATTATTTCAAAACTAATCACTTTTTAATTGTTTCTCATGACTAACACGTTAGAAATGACAATATCTTACGACACTAGTTTGGCCGCTATTTCAGAGTCCCACCGGCTTTACCGATGTTTCTAGTGGTTTGACTGTCACTACTAGAAAAACATCATTTAGCGACGGTTTAATTAGCAACGGCTAAAAACCGTCGCTAATTATAGTCATTAACAGTCCGGTGAAATTTTAGCGACGGCTGTCAGTCGCTAAATTTTAGTGACGGCTTACTGTCTTGAAATTTTAGTAACGGCTTAATGACGGTTAACTGTCACTAAAGTTAGTAACGCCTTACCTTCGCTAAATTAGTGACGGTTACCAGTCGCTAAAGTTAGTGACGTCTTACTATTGCTAATTTAGTGACGGTTAGCCGTCACTAAAGTTAGTGACACCTTACCGTCGCTAATTTAATGACTGTTAGCCGTCACTAAAGTTAGTGACGCCTTACATTCGCTAAATTAGTGACAGTTAGCAGCCACTAAAGTTAGTGACGGCTTACCGTCGCTAATTTAGTAACGGTTAACCGTTGCTAAAGTTAGTGACGGCTTACTGTCGCTAATTTAGTGACGGTTAACCGTCGCTAAAGTTAGTAACGGTTTACCGTCGCTAATTTAGTGACGGTTAGACGTCGCTAAACTTAAAAAATTTCCAAAAAATAGTAATAGTTCTCATGTGTTAGTCATTTTTATGCTAAATTGTCATCTCTGTTAACGTAAATAATTTTATTTGAATTACTGGGTGTAGTGGTGATGTGTGACGGTTAACTGTCACTAAAGTTAGTGACGGTTTACCGTCATTAAACTTAAACAATTCTGAAAAAATAGTAATAGTTCTCATGTGTTAGTAATTTTTTAGCGTAAATTGTCATCTCTTTTAACATAAATAATTTTATTTGAATATATGTACTATAGTGGAGATATGTACCTTACAATCAGATAAAAGTTTAGTGGGGGTTATGAGTTGCTAAATTTTAGTGACGGATTGCTGTGGCTAATAGTGACGGTTGACTGTCACTAATTTAGTGACGGTTAGCCATCACTAAATTTAGTGACGTGTTACCTTCGGTAAATTTAATAAAATTCCAAAATAAATGATGGTTAGTCATTTTTTATACTAACTTGTTATCTCTTTTAACATAAATAACTTTTTTTAATATATGTAATGTAGTGGAGATGTGCACCTTAAAGTCAGATAAAAGTTTAATGAGGGTTATGAGCCGCTGCCTAGCATTGGTAATTTAGTTATGGTTATTAGTGACGGTTTGACCTTGGTAATTTAGCTTTGGATAGCAGTCGCTAATAATTAGCGATTAATAGCCTTCACTAAGTTTCCATTATTTAATCTTTATTATGTGACCTCAAATTTTTCACATTTTATTTTACTTATTGTTTATGTTAAATCTAGTTCAACAAAACCAGTTATCGTTTTATATGTCACTTATTTAATTGTATAATTATAATTTTTAATTTGATTAATTTAGCATACAAACATATCTCAATATTTTTTTAGCAATTAACAAAAAATCTATTTAAAGAAAATTAAATTCATTTGAATTGGTTTATTGTCACATGAGGCTTAACCATTTATTAATATTTTATTATCTCATTTTGGATTAGGAGTAATATGTTAACACCTAGCAAGGGTAATTAGTCGCTAGTTTTAAGCGACACACACCCGTCGCTATGCAATAACTTTAATGCTCTTTTAACGCACGGCCTTCTCTTTTGTTTGAGATGTCTACTCCACTGCTTTCTATTTTAACGCTAGTGATGCCCTGAGACATCTTCACTGGAAGGCATGGTGACTTCCGAAAGGACTTCCTATGGAGGAGAGTGCCTGGGGTTGAGGTTTCCCAGGGGAATGTGCCTGAAAAGCTCAGAGAAGAGGGTTAGGAGGTCCTCGGGGTGCTTTTCCGGGGAGGCGCCTCCGACGCCCAAGTCAGTTTCCTGAGAAGGTAAGGGGGAAGCACTAGAGTTTTCAGTGGGCTTGCCTGTATTTTCTCAAGGAGGAGGAGTCGAACTGTTTGCCAGGGTCTGTTCCCTGGTATTTATAGAGAAGCCCAGCCCGTTCAGATGACGACACGTGTTCGGTCGGATGTTCTCTGAGTTTCTGGGCGTAGGGGGCGAGTAGCTGGTGACAGGCTCCTTGAGCCTTCAACCGAGACAGGTCGTGACAAGACCTGGACGGCGTCGGCGTGTCAAATCGCCGTTTGAGGTGACATGTAGCGTCTGTGGGCGGCATGTTAGAGGCTCCTTAAATGCTTGTGCCGTACTCCCGAGGTCCTCTGGGCGAGGTCGTTCTTTGACACGTTCGCCCTTCTTCGGGAGTTATGCTCGTGCTTTTGGGGGGTTCCCTTGTTCGGAGGTTCCACCTTCGGGGGGATTTCCTTCTGTTTGTGATAGCTAATTCCCTGCATCCGAAGGCAATTCGTTCAGTCCCCTGAGGGAGCTGGCACCATCTTTGCGATCTCCGGCGTTCTTGCCGAAGTTCCAAGTTCGGGGTGCTTGGCTTCGTTCCTTTCGAGGTCAGTGACGGTGTCTCTTTCGGGTGATGCCAGGCTTCCTGATCATACTTTCGGCAGGAAGCACGCACTGGGAGAGGAGATAGTCCTTCGGCTATCAGCTAGTATTCGCATTGACTTCATTTTGAAATCTCTGCTCCATTGCTCCAATGTTCTCTTCCTCCCCTTCCCCAACCTAAATCAAAACCTCTGCTCAAAAGCCCCAGTCTTCTCTTCCTCCCCTTCCACAGCCTGACAGACGCGACGCGAATCGGCCAAAATTGAAAGTCAGAACTCGTTCCTCTGTTGCGGCGGCGCCAATCTCCATAATCGGTCCTCCCCACCCATAGAAATGGCTCCACGATTATCTTGTTTGTCAGATAAATCTCTGTCATTTTCACTTCACATCGATTTAGGGCTCAAATCGGCTGTTGTATTTAGGGTTTCACTTTACTTGCATTTTGATTTTCTATTTGTACGTTGCTAGTTTCGGACATATCTGTGGTGTTGTCAACTGGTTAATCGGCTCTAGCTGTTGGTGCGACAGGAGTTTGTTTCAGATTCTTCATTGCTCATCTGTGATTTTAATGCTTACACAGTAAGTTTGAGGTTCTTTCTGTTGTTCATTTCACAGCTAGTTAATTTTCATAACCATTTGAAGCTGTGTTTATGTGTTAATATGGATGGATTGACGAAATTGGTTTGCTGTCTAATTTTTATGTAATTTTCATGGGTTATGTAGCAATGTATCTGATATCTGAATGTTTCTAACAAGAAGCCTGCTAAATCTTAAACCCACTTTGATGTTGAACTAAGGTAGTGTATTTTATTTATTGGTGAACAATATATTTTGATGCCAAATAACTATCCACAAAAGAATAGGTAATAGGTCATCAAACCCACTACCTTCATTTTTGTCGATGTTTGTGGTCTTGTTTGTTGTGGGTAAAAAGTATTACATCAAAAATAGGATGAAGGGAAGGTAACTGCTGATCATGACCGTGATGATATTGCTATTGCTATATTCTATCATTGGACAATTAACCCCCTAGGAAAATTACTAGTAGCTCATACTTTCCTTGAAGTGAAACATCAGCTTCGCCCCCTTATTAATCAGCATATAACACATGCGTTCTTGCACACACAAATAGATACATATACATGAGTTATACCAATACAATGGCATGAATAGCGTAAACTTATACACAGACACCAACAATTGTTTATTCTATTTTCTTTTAAGCTAAGATATATCCAAGTACCAAGAGGGAACAAATACATGCACAAAACAGACTAATTATATACCGGAAATAGAAAAAATTACAAAGTAGTTCACAAATTGGCACTCCAACAAGTTTAAATATTATGATTAATGCTTACCTTGAAAGACAAAACAACACCAGGGTCTAGCACTGCTCCTTACTTAATTACCACTCCATCACAAATGATGGCATGCCTTAATTTACAGCCATCTTCAATGGTAACATTATTCCATATGTAGGAACCTTCTACAGAAACATCTGATCAAATTGTGCAACCTTCTCCAATTACAGAATTGGAAATTCTTGTGTTGTTCCCTACTTTGGTCCTATAACTAACAACTTCAAAGGGGCTTACAAGTGCAGATCGAGACACTTCTATATCTGTAGGAAAAGAATGAATCAATCAAAGACCAGCATAAACAAAATACTTGTGCAAAAATCAAATATACTCTTATAGCTGATGTTAGCTGTCATGCAAGCAAAAGTGCTGAAGCAACTGCAGCTTACCTGAGGAAATTTAGTCTTTGAACTTTGGTCAAACTTTGCTCACATAGAATTTTCCAGCAGCTTCAGGAGTTAATTCCTTTGATTTCAAGGTGTCATCTTGAGTTATACAGCTACAGATGGCTCAAAATTCAGCAGTCACCATCATTTTTATCATTTGAAACTTGTTTGCAAACATATCTTGAATTTGGAAGTCATCTCCTAAGGGTTAGAAGCATATTTCCTCTGCAAGTGGTTTTATTAGAAAACTTGAACTCATTAGTGTCTTTCGAGTTCTAGTGGTTCAAACAGCTCCAAAGTTTGCAGTCCCCTTTTGACATCCATTTGTAAGTTTATCAAACCTACAAGTTTTCATTTTGATGCTTGTAACCCAGAGTTTGAAGCAACTCTGCCTCCACTGGTAGTTTGTCCATAAATATAGTGGATTTGAGTATGATTTCAGGTTGTACAACCTCATTATATCTCAAATTTTGAACCATCCTTTTAGTATAACAAATTGGTTTAAATCCAGAAAATTCAACTTAGAAACTGTCTTGTGATATTTTGAAGCAAATCTTCTTTTCTGCGGGTTACACTTATTGTCTATTTGCAAAACCAGATTCTTTATGTATTAATCTGGTTTAAGGACATAAGTAAGTCCATTTTTGCAGTATAACATCATCTGCAATATTTCACTCCAAAATTTCCCTTTCTTTCTCAAAGTCAAGTTGAGTCAAACCTGCTCCAACAAGTCACTTATGCAGGTTCCAGTAGCTTGCAGCCTTCATTTCATTGGGTCTTTTGGAGTTCCAATCGTCCAACTGGCATAATATTTTGGTAGCAACCCTGATTTAGATATTTAAGACTTAGTCCAGCTTGAACCCCTAAATTTTGAAGCCTTCTTTTAAAAGTTTGAAGCTTGTTTCATTCTTCTGATTATTTTAGCACAATCCTTGGTTTTAGAGGATATCTTGAGTTGAAGTGTTAAGGGTAACACCAAACATTCCAGTCACCATATTTTTGCTATAATAAACTTGTCTTGGTCCCAAGACACCAATTTATAAGTCCTCTTCCAAGGTTTTGAAGTGATTCTTCTTCTGCAGCTCATTTGAGCAATATTTTGCACTCAAAAAGCCTAATTGACTTCCTATGCTCCAAATGGCACCAAAATTTACAATAAACTTCTTTTATACATATCAAAGTTTGACCAACTAAGAAATCCAAAATTTGAGGCCATTTATCTGAAGTTTGAAGTAAAAATGTCATTGCTGGTCACTTTTCCAGCATAAGTTAAACTTAATTAATTTCTGAGTTGTGCTGCCTTAAATTCATTCAAATTTTTCAGAAAAATCCTAATTATGAAGCTAAACATGACTGCAAAATTTCATCTCAACACTCCATCCCAATCTTAAAGTCAATGTCCTGGTCAACATTGCATCTCTTAGGCCAATGCACAAGTTTCCTTACTCGGCAGTGTACCATTTCAATTTTGAACCAATTTCCTTGATGATAAAGTTTTAAGACCTTGTTCATAACCTCCTTTCAACCTCACAGATGCCACTAAACCAGTAAATAAGCATCAAAACCTTAAGATGAAGCCATAGTCACAATTTTGCCACTCTTTTAAGATTTTATCAGCTTCGAACTTAGGTTCAAGGGGGTCATTTCATGTTCTGGAGCTTCATTTCCAGCTGAACTTTACAGTACCCATACTTTGGCCATAATAAACTTTTCTAGAAACAAAACCCTCCATTTAGAATTCATTCACCTAGAATTTGAAAAGTACCAAGTTCTGCAAGTTGTCTTAGTAGCAACCTTGATATTAAGCGGCCATCTTGAGTCCCAGGGCTTCAAACTGCACGAAAACTTGCAGATGATTCCTAAATATGTAGCTGAACTTTGCTGCAAATTTTCAAATCAAGATTCCATTCCAAGCACAAAGTCAAACTTAAGTCAATGTTGCTTATATCTGAAACATCCTTCATACAGGTTTTTACCAGCTATAAATAAGATCAGCTCCCGTGGCCAAAATTCTGGTTTGAAGCCATGAACAAGTCCATTTTGAACTCATAAACAAGTCTGCAAAATTTCATCTCAGGATTCTTTCTCCTCCTCAAAGTCAAACATGAATGAAAACTTGTTCCTTCTAGCTTTTTGTAATATATTTCCAACAACTACAACATTAAACTCAAATGTCTATTTTCAGTTCCATAGCTTCAAACTCCACTAAAAGGTACAATTATCATTTCTTTCCCATAAGAAAAGAATGTCTTAGTTCCTAAACCTCAGTTTAGAAACCATTTACCCAAAGTTTGAAGCACAAACAATTCTGCATATTACAGGAGCTCAAAAACCTGTTTTTTTTTTTTAGTTTTCTAACTTCTACATTTCATAACTCATCCAAAATTAGCCTATCTTCTCTTATCTTTTCTTCTCTTTTCTTCTCTGCCTCCTCACCTGATCTATCATTGGCTATCAATGACATTTAATCACTCTTTTCCCTTTTTCACCCAACAATCTATTTTGGATTAGAAGGATTATTGAGTCTTTTCCTCCAATTGCTTGATCTATTCAACACCACCAGCCAATCTCAACTTCAAGCAACTGACAGTTGAGGCCTCTGGTTATAACAGCAAGTCTCAGGCTTAAAAAAAACCAACACTTCCTCTTTGGCCCTCCCATATGTACATAATTTTTTTTTCCCTTAAAGAAAACCAATTCTCAACTTAAAGAAAAATTAAAACTGTGGCCAACTGTGAGAAGGTGCAGCTAACATCCCAACCAAAAAATGGATAAATGGCTAAAATTTAAGTAAATGCTATATGTAGTCACTTAAATATAAAATTTTGCTTCATCACTTAAATATATAGCCTGATTAATTATATGTTTTTCAGGAAGCCTCAAATGGTTTAAATATTTTATAAAAGTGACAGAGAAAGTAATAGGAAAGGAAATGGGAACCCTGGGTGACTGCCACAAGGAAGAGGAAGATTGATATGCAATAGTTAATCCTATAGTTATTGTGTAATTAGTATCTGATCCCATGACTTTGAATTAGATTATAAATTGCATTGTATCCCCACAAAACATCCTGAAGTTGTAAGTCAAGGGGCAAGCAAGCAAACAAATAAAAAATCCAAGCCATAATGTGTAAAATGAAATTGGCCACTCACTCAAAGTCCATTGCATTAAGTGAGTTCTCTTTATGGCCTTTAAATTAGGCTAAAGTATATGGGCCATGAGTGAAAGAGAAGTCAGCCACATAGGCAATAATAAAGATTAAGGGCCGCACACACACACTCTGTTCACTATACCTTGGATAAACAAACATCAACATCAAATAATAACTCAATTTCCTTGCATTTACCCAAAGTCCTAAATGGATTTTTTTGTTCTTATTTCCAGTAGAATTACAAGTTTATCTTATCAGAAACAGACCTCATTTATTGATATTTGGTTTTAAAGGAATACAGCAGAAAAATAGCCTAGCATTTAGCAATGTTTAACCTATGGTTTCAGTTTTTGAATATGACTTGCAACTTTGCGTGCAAGTCAGGAAACTAGCTTGAAACGTGCTTTGAACGTTGATAACCTATTTTGCAAGTCTGAAATTGCTAGTTAACTAAAATTGTGTAGGATAAATGTGTTTCTAACTGTTTTTAATTACCCGTGTACTGGCTTATTGGGTCATTCAGCATTAGTTCATGCAATTAAATGAGTTTCATTGATTAGGAGTGAGGTAATTTTGGTTACTCGGACTTGATTTTGGAAGAATTACTGCTGAAAACATTTTTTATATTTGAAACCAGCAACCTAAAGTTTTGACTTTTAATTAGAACCATTGTTTTAAGCTGAGATTTTGTATGCAAGTTTTATACCATATTACAATGTATGAACCACCAAACCAGGTTTTAAGTCCAATTTTGTGATTCTATCAACCGATTAAACTACTGTAGGTTTTATGTTTGAAGCTTTTTGGCTTTTAAGGCAAGTGTCCCAGGTATTCCTTAAAACATCGGTTTTTCTTGGGCAAACAACCTTCATTTGGTATTTTAGACTTGCATAAGAGGTATCTTGAGCCTTCCATGTAAAACATTTAAGGGCCCCTACCTATACACGCATAGATCAGGTACCAGAGGTCCTGTGGCTCATGTTTTGGGCTGGGACCAGCCACTGTATTCAGGCATTAGTGAGCATACCAAGCTCATGTTGTGTCTTGTGTGTGTAGGTAGTGTGGGGGGTGTTGCAATGTAATTAGTTGGTGAATCCACACCATTACAAGCCAATTGGAAGCATATTAAGCACATTTCCTTGAAAATATCATTTTGGAAGCAACACGCAGACACACACACACAAACAGCTGTATGGCAGGAAAGAGCGTTGAGTAGAAAAAATGCATTTTGGAAGCAATACATAACAAAGAAACAACACGATAGCTCCACACATGGCTGGTAGAATGGAAAACAGAAGGGACAACCTAGAAGCTGGAAAATTAAGCTAATTTTCTTGTTCACATATACAAAAGTTCCAAATGTTCACTCAACAAATTGCCAAAATTAGAATAGATATTTGGTCTAAGTCAACAAAAGTTTACCAATTAACTCAAGAAGAGTTTGGGATCTCTGCTCATTGTTTTAACATAAATCACAAATAACGTGTTTAACAATAAGCGATATATACAATGTTTTCCTGAAAGCACAGTTCTAAGTATATAACTGCACAATTAAGTTTAAAAAATTTCTTAAGAAGGAATAATTTATTTTTTTTCAAAAGATGATTACAGAAGAAATAATATTGGCTGTTAATAAATTTATTATTTCTCATTCACTCTAACCTTATGGTTATTTAGCTATTAGTACATTGCATGGTAAAATAAGTATGAGGAAAAAAAATAGACAATGTTTTTCACAATTCCTCCATTGTTGTTATGGTAGTAGGTTTAATTTGATTGTGTGCTTCTAACATGTTCCCTGCAATATGAAGCATGTTGTATATTAAATCCTACCAACGTTTGTCCTTCAATTCCTAACATTATTTTTAAGTAGGTGCTACAGAAAGTTACTTACGGTAAGGAAGTTCTATTTTAGGGCTTTTAGGTTGATCGAATGAAGCCTTTTTCAGTTCTGAAATTTTCTAAAATGTTTTATCCGTGTATGTACAACAACTTAAGGAGCAGTACAGGGACACAAAATTGCAGATAGTGCTGTTAAGAGTGCATAGAGAAGTAAGGTAATGGGCCTTCAATGCTTCTAATTCCTTTTTCTCTTATCTGGAGAAAATTTTGAGAATATATGCGAACTGAACTGCTATGGTTGCAGCTAATTGAAGCGAATTACTTTACCTGTTCTACAAGCTGGTTTTGGGTGGACAGACACTTGGTACTGCTTGTATATCTAATACCAACTGTAAGACTCTTTAGTTTTTTGTTGTAGTGATTAAACGTATAGTTAGCTAGTTTCAATCACATGTATATCTAACACAAGATGTAGCAATACCCCTCTTGTTTGGGTAGAGAATTAACAAATATTGTTGAAAGTTTGTGTTAAAAGACTATTGAATGCATGGTAACTTTTACTGTGTTAAATTTGGTGAGGTAACATCCTGTACTAGCTATCCAGCACTTCGATATATAGTTATTATAGCATCTGTTGGTAGCATGGTTGAGTGATCCTATACTGCTACGTAATAAGGCATGATTGAAGTGTGAAAGAAAATTAGTTCAAGTGTTGTGTGTTGCTATAGAATACCTAAAAATGTCCCCAGGTACGTTACAGTTTAAAAAACTAAATTAAAGTATTATCATATAATTTAAAAAAAGGCAAACCCTGTAATCTGGTTTGAAAAAATTTAATTTTCATAATAAAGAGATACACTAATTGGTTGTAATAAGGAAAAGGTCAAGTTTCATTTTTGAAAAAAAAAAAGAAATGACAGCAAGACAGAGAGATGTCTAAAATTATATAAGGCAGAGGTTTGGTGAAAAGATGGCTAATATATACTTTTATATATGTAAGGCGGAGTAGATGGAATGATCTTCTATGGGAGATGGAAATAGATGACTGCACCTATCCCCTAGTTATGAATTCTAGTATCGGATTGTTGGAAAAGCAAGCGAACAGTAACCACAAAATCAACATGCATATAATTGATGGGTTTCAAGAACGAATCCAAAGTGACAAACTTCGAACTTGAACTCCAGTCCTTAATCACCTCAGTTTAAGTCAAAAATTGCTATACTATATAAGGAAGTAAAGTTGATTTTTCTTGTTTTATTCGTTTAACAGAAGCAGATAAAAACATGAAGGATAGTTATTCCCGTTAACAGAAGTCAATTCTTATAATTAGTTTCATTACTGTGGTGCAATATGTTGTTAAAAGGAGGAAGAAGAATGTACAGCATTGATGTTATTCAACTATTTGCTTAATCCCCTGAGAATACAAATTGATGATTACAGTTCCTCACATACAACATTAATGTTACCTATATAGTTGTCAGCTCCATCTCTGTGTTATTATTTTTTGACTGATAATTATTAGTTTTGTCGAGTTAGACAATTATTTTATATTTGTTGTTATGTTATGGTCCATATAGTTTGACATGATCAGAAACAATAAGGGATCAACGACTATAATATTACAGTAGTGTACTTGGACTGCAAGAGAATGGAAAACAAGCATAATTAGATGTACAGTAAATGTTACATCCGAGAGAAAGGGGGTTTTTCGGAGGAGTGGAGTAGGGGATTGGAATAGTTTATAGGCTTCGCATGTTCTCAGCTCCAGTTCATGAATGGGGACCAAATTAGGTGCCCATGTCGGAAATGTAAGAACCTTCAATTTAGATCTTCTGACGAAGTAAGGGTTCATCTGTATAAGTGGGGGTTCATGCCGATGTATTGGAATTGGACATCTCATGGTGAACCCGTTAATTTAGTGGGTCTGCCTCAGCCATACCGGTTTCATGAGCATTATGAAGATAATTGTTCTTCGGTTAACCAGTTCGAAAGAATGGTGTTTGATGCTGTAGGTCCTAATCACCCTTCCATCGATGATGAGGTGGAGAAGGAGTCGAATGCTGATGCCTGACGTTTCTATGACGTCTTTGCTTTAGCATCAAGACCATTTTGGGATGGTTGTGAAAAACATTCCAAACTCTCAGCTACAGTTCGTTTTCTAAATCTGAAATCGAAATACAATATGTCTGTGGGATATTATGATGCCATTGTGAAGTTGATGAGGGATACTCAGCTAAGAGACAGCAATATGCCAAGTACATGGTATGAGACAAAGAAGTTGGTTTCCTGTTTGGGTCTTTCACATATAAAAATTAATGTTTGAGTGAATGATTGCATGCTGTAATGGAAAGGTGACCAGATGCAAGTAGTTGCAAATTCTGTCATGCTTCACGTTATAAGCCAAGAAATGGCAACGTGGGGAAAGATCGAGCATTGAAGACCATGCATCACCTCCCACTAATACTTAGACTTCAATGACTATATGCATCGCCTACTACAGCAGAGCACATGCGATGGCATATGGTACATGCCCATTCCGCAAATGTACTCAAATATCCTTCTGATGCTGAAGCATGAAGGCATTTTGATAGGACATACCCTTGGTTTGCAATAGAACCTCGAAATGTTTGACTTGGACTGTGTTCAGATGGGTTCAATCCTTTTGGATCCTCTGGTAGGTAGTACTCTTGTTGGCCTGTGACAGTCACTCTATATAACCTTCCACCATGGATGTGCATGAAGCGTCCATATACGTTCTTAACCTCCATGATACTAGGACCACGTAGTCCAAGGTAGAAAATTGGTGTTTATCTACAGCCATTAATAGAATAGTTGAATCTTTTATGGGATGACGGAGTTGAAACATGGGACGTCTCATTTAAGCAAAACTTTCACCTTCGAGCGACACTCATGTGGACCGTTAGTGACTTGCCAGCCTATGGCATGTTATTCGGGTGGATGACTCATGGTAGACTTTCTTGTCCCATATGCATGGAAAAGTCGAAGGCCTTTACACTCCAGCACAACCGTAAAACATCATTTCTTGATTGCCATCGTCAGTTCTTGGATATTGGACACCCTTATAGAAGAAATATAGTTTCTTTTAGAAAGGGGAAACTGGAGACGTCCGCCCCTCCTGAGCGCCTAACAGGGGAAGAAATTTGGTCTCGTGTGTGTCAGTTGCCATTAGTCATTGAGACTGGTAACATATGCAAGATGCTAGGTTACGGGGAAACACACACAATTGGACAAAGCGTAGCATCTTTTGGACATTACCTTATTGGAGAACCAACCTCCTCCGACATAACCTTAATATCATGCATATTGAAAAGAATGTCTTTGACAATATATTCAACACTATCACGGATATGAAGAATAAAACGAAAGACAATGTCAAGGCACGTAGAGACATGCAGATACTTTGTAAGCGCCCAGAGTTAAATGTGATGGACTTAGAAGGTGGGGGTGTATTCAAACCTAAGGCTGCATTTACACTGACTGCATCACAAAGGTCTGATGTGTTAATGTGGGTAAAGTCCCTCAAACTTCCATATGGGTACGCGTCAAACTTCAGCAGGTGTATCGACGATAGCTTGACAAAAATGTTTGGCATGAAAATTCATGATTGTCATGTATTTATGCAACGCTTACTTCCCCTAGTGTTTTAGGCACTCCTGGAGAATATATGGAAACCATTAACTGAATTTAGCCAATTCTTCCGGGATCTTTGCTTGCCTGAATTACATGTTGATGATCTTCAGGCACTACAAAGTGGTATCCCAATTATACTATGGAAGTTGGAAAGGATTTTCCCACCGGCCTTCTTCGACTCTATGGAACATTTACCTGTCTACTTGGCATATGAAGCATTAATTGGTAGACCTGTTCAGTATCGTTGGATGTATCGATTTGAGCAGCAAGCTTTAGTTTAATAACATCCATATTGGTTCAGTTTGTATACTTCCTAACACGCTCTGTAATAAGCAGGTGTTTAGGGAATCTTAAGCATAGAGTCTCGAATAAGGCCTGTGTTGAAGGGTCGATATGCAATGCCTACGTGATTGAGGAGACATCAACTTTTTGCTCTTACTATTTTGAGTCCCATATTCCCCGAAATGGGTACTAGGGTCCCAAGGAATGATGATGGTGGCCCAGTTCCACAAGATGGAACATTGTGGAAAATATTCACATATCCTGGACGTCCACATGGACATTCAAAGTATCGGTACTTGAATGATATGGAGCTGCAAGCTGCAACATTGTATATCCTTCTCAACTGTGATGAGATAAAACCATATATCATGTACGTAGTAAATATATATAATTTGATAAGTTATGTTCATTGGTTTACCAAAATACTAACATTTACCACGTTATCTTGCGATTTGATAACAGAAAGTTTGTCCAATTTTTGCATCTGATAACACCAAACATATCTGACTTAGAAGTTGATGAGAGAATTGAGAAGGATTTCCCAACATGTCTACAAAATTATGTAACTCGTGTTACTCTAATATCACTATAAAGTACACCAATGACTCTCACAACACTGTTTTACTTCTTGTAGGTTAGTGACAGTGCTAATGATGAAGTAAGTCAAATGTTATGGGATGTAGCCTGTGGCCCTTCACGTCGAGTGGAGTTCTGGCCCGTATTTTTTGTAAATGGATACAAGTTCTGGACTGTTGCATAGGGTGAAGGCAAATCAATGTATAACAGTGGGGTGTGCATAAAATGCACTGGATCAACCAATAATGTTGAGACTGATTTCTATGGAACGGTTCAAGAAATCATTCAATTGGAGTACCCTGGCATGCCTCATAAGAACGTTGTGTTATTTAGGTGTGACTGGTTTGACACGACATCAGAACGTGGGACTCGCATTCATAAACAATATAGAATTGTTGAAGTACTATACAATCGGAGGTACCCTAAGTATGATCCATTCATTCTTGCATCGCAAGCGGATCAAGTGTATTACACCCCTTACCCAAGTAAGTCAAAAGAGAAGGTTGGTTGGTGGGTAGTGCTTAAGATAAAGCGAAGACGTATTGTGAATTATGAAATAACTGAAGATACTGAGGCTTTTCAAGACGCAGTTAGGGAGCAGGTTCCACAAGTGATTCATGATGACCCAATTGCCAATCTAGGTGATATAAATGTGGGTGAAACTATTGATGAGGAGATCTATCACACTAATGATGTGATGGAAGAAGATAAGACAGAGGATTAAGACACAAGAAGCACGGAGGATGATGAAGAGAGTGATGTTGAACTCGATGAGTTAGAAACCGAAGATGAAGAAGATGATACTGATGATGTTTAACATTGTAGTCCAAACTAGATTGCGTGTTGTAAAGTTTTTAATTTATGTATTCTCAATAACTTTGTTATAATAGACACCATGTGAAGAACTAGTATGTAGCAGAACAATTCTTAATATACCGACAATTTTGTTCTGCTTGTAATGATTGTTTCAATATTGTGCAAATGGCTGAAAGAGAAGACGGTGGGGGTACCCCCACCAAACTAGCATAGGAGGCAGGGACTGCCAAAGAAGAGCTTGGTGAAAGACTTTGCAAATGCTATTGGCCTTAGAGAGCAACGAGCAGTAGTGGAGGGAAGCCACTGTTGAGGCATACGGTTGTCGATATTACTTGGGTATACATGGACCATCATCTCCCGCTAATACGATTGTACCAGAGATGGGTGTGTCATTGGAGCGTGGAAGCCGAAGATCATCGTACTCAAGTCGGTGTGGTGGTACGCCAACTAAGAGCAGATTGCCTCAAGGTCACTCCCACGAGTCCTCTGATCAGCCAGACTCCTTAAATGGTGGCATGGATTCTTTTAGGCCCGACCTATCTATTGGCGTGGTATCCCAACGTATTCATAAATCACCTTATTCTGAAACATGGTATGGCAATTATTAAACCTCATTTTGTTAACTTATTTGTTTCTTTGTGCACTCCTTATTGACAATATTGATATATGTTTTCATTGTCTAGCTTTATTCCATACGCTGTGCAGGACCAGATTGCTCATTGCATCAAGGGTCATTTTCATGGACCACATAGATCAGCAGAAGATTCTGCCAAGGTCGGTGTTGTTGACCAATGGTTTAGCGTCTTCCAGGTTCATAGATTCATTAAAATTTATTGAAATTATTATATAAAATCAAACTTTAATTGACTTTGTTGATAATTTTCAGACAAAATGTTCATGGGAGCCAGCTGATCATAATTGGATATTTGCCATTTTCTGCAAATTGGGAAAGATGCGCTTGATGCAAGCATATGAAAAAATAAGACGAGAAAAAGATCCGACAAAGCGAAAAGAAAAAGCAAACTGGATGACGGCAGAGACATTAGAGGCACTTGAAGCTTGGTAGGCTTCACCTGATTTCAAGGATATGTCATCTAGGATGAGCCAGATTAAATGTGCATCTGGTGAAGAGATGGCAAATTATGCTAGAGGTAGAGTCTCAGTTTCAGGACATAGGCTGAAGATGGTAAGAAAAATTTTTTTGAGTTAATTGAAATTTGTCACAATAAGTATGTAACTAACAAATTATGCCTACTTATTACCATGCAGAAGGAGGCAGATCCAGAGAAAAAGGATCCCGGCTTCTTCAAACCATGGAACAAGTGCTACACAAAGAAAGATGGAAAGAAGGTGAATAAGAAGATGGAAAATTTTTAGGTAAGTATGAACGACCTATTAGACAGTGCTTAAAAAGATCTTAACCATATACTACTATTGGTTACTTGATTAACATGGAGCATTAAACAGGCTCAATATCTTGCAGAGGTAGAGGAATTAACACAACGTTTAGACGGTGAGGCTGAGTTCAATGAGGCATTGCTGTTTGCAGACAGTCATTTGGAGCCTGGTCGTCGTCGTCGTTCATACTATGGTGATGGGTCTAGTGCACCAATCTCATTCACTCAAACATCCCAATTCCAGAATGAGGTTGACCGTCGGGTGGAGGAGAGAGTCTCCCAGAGAATGAGCCAGTTACAGTCACAGGTACAAGAGGACATGGATAGGCGTACTGCACAGATGGAGAGTCAGTATCAGGACGGTTAGCATAGATGGAGCGCAGACACCGAGATCAGATGGCTTCAATATGGCAAGCAATTAGGAAGACTCCGCCAGCTGCACCAAAGTCTGATGGTTAGGTACTGTTCATCATAAAATTGGTTGTCATTAGGGTAGAATTATATCCCATGAACTTGTTTGACTATAATTATTCAGATTGTACGTGCGACAAAATACATTGTGACACTGTATAAATTCTAAATATCAATTGTTATGTTTATGATTTTTGGAAGTGTATAACATAACTTAGGATTACTGGGAACTAGTTTTGTGTTTGGGTTGTATCGAATGGACATGTATAGTTGAGGTTTGCTGATGAAATTGTTGACCATGACATAGCTAAATTCATAAGAATGCATATAATGGAACTAGCGGCTGGTACAAGCTTGAAAGTTTTAGCACTAACTAGCGACGGCTATACGTCACTAACTAGTGACGGTGATGCGTCACTAACGAGCGATGGCCATGTGTCACTAACTAGCGATGGCTATGTGTCACTAACTAGCGACGACTATGTGTCACTAACTACACTAACTAAGGACAGCTATGCGTCACTAACTTGCGACGGTTATGCGTCACTAACTAGCGATGGCTACGAGTCACTAACTACACTCACTAGCAACGGCTATGCGTCATTAACTAGCGACGGTTACGTGTCACTAACTAGCGACGGTTATGCATCACTAACTAGCGATGGCAAAATGTCGCTAACGCGTCAGCAGATACCGTTGCCGCAAAATTTTTGACGGTCTGTTTTGCGACGTTTAATGGTCACTAATTAGCGACGGTATCCATTGCTAACAATTAGCGACGAGTAAATAAGCAACGGACCTTTTAGCGATGGTGTGTCGTCACTATTTCATGTTTAACGAAGGCCGGCCGTCGCTAATGGCCGTTGCTAAATGGCTTTTTCCTTGTAGTGTGTTTAGAACTCGTTACTTTGAATGCCCACCCCCACCTTTAGCCCGCAGCAAGACTTCGAGACTGCCCTCCTCAAACTCTCCACACCTACGTGCACACGCACCTAGTCACCAATTATGCTGGTTCTAAGAGAATCTTAACCATATTTCGATAAAAAATATGGATTTCTTGTATATTCTTGAAAAAAAAAAGACAAGGTAAAGAGGCTTTCGTGGTTAGTTTATGTGTGATTTTTTCTGGAGATTAAGAAATTTCAAAATTCAGAGTTAATGAGCTCGAATTGCTTTCATGTTTGGCTTATTTTCACAGTTGGACGGCTTCCCGAAGTGATTTGCTGACTTGCATTTGGCTTTGGTGGTAAGTCGTTCTTGGGTTTTTTGGGCCATTTCCACTTCTTGTAATTTTCAAAAAAAAAAAAAAGGTTAATATGTTGAATGTGAATATTAACATATCAGTTTGTGATCATTAGCCGCATAAAACAGTCTACCTCTGCTAGGGTTTTCTCCTTGTTCATTGTGACTTGTGTCCTAAATGGACTTAACTTGGTTTCACAATTTTAGGCCTATTTATTCGATTCCAGGTGTCGTTAGATACTCTCCGGTATTTTGAGTAAATCATTATTTGCTTTGTTGGTCATCTTGCGGTGTTGTTTGCTTTGCGAGATGGAAGCTTTGGGTGATCTTTTTACCAACATGACTTTAACGACAGAAGAAGGGAAAACTTGCCGGCTGATGATGATAAATGAATCTTACGGCGAGTTTTCAAACTTTATGGTGGTGGTCAAGGTGCTATCGAACAAGGTGGTTTAGGTGGAGAACTTGCGTGAGTCATTAAGGAAAGCATAGGATTTCCAAATCTAGTTCACGCTACGAGCATCATGCCCCAAACCAAATCTTAAAATATTAATCGCAAACTTTTAGTGAAGAGAAGGTTGAAATGCTGTTTTCTGAAACAGGCCGTGGTCACTTAACAACAAATTGATCATAATGCAAAATCTGTAGAAAGGGGATTATCCATCATCTCTCCAATTTAATCAGAGAGCTTTCTTGCTCCATATTCTTGGCGCTCCCTTTGAATGATTCAAGACTGAAGTGGCTGAAACTCTAGATAACCAATTGTGAATGGTGGAGAGGACAGATCACTCAGGGCCTTCTCTAAGAGTCCAAGCGCTCATGGGCTTGTCTAGGCCAATCCGAAGAGGCTTGAAGGTAGAAGATGAAAGGCGAAAAAAATGAAACTACATGAAATATGAAAGATTGCCCGACTTCTGCTATATATGCGGAATGCTCGAACACATGAAGAAGGAATGCTTAACGTGCCTAACTAGGACAGCTAGAGGTATTCGCTAATACGGTGACTCGCTTAGGCAAGGGTCCTTTTATCATGGCTCTAAGAAAGCATCTGAAAAATGACGTGTAATGGGGTTCAGGAGAAAAATCACAAGATTTGACAGGAATGACTTGGGCTGATGAACAGTAGTAGAAGAGCAGACAGGTTTTTGCCATTGTCAACAACACTCCAATCATGCTGGTCTTAAGGAGTTCCCCTTCGCAAGGTGGTGTAGCAGCTCTGAGAAGTGACACTCTCTCTATCAGAAGAGCAACAAGGAAGAATGAGAGCAAGGCTGCATACTTCTATCTTAGTATTACAAAGAGGCCGAAACCTATAAGTACAAAGCATAGCAAGTATCCTTGTGTAGCAAGAAAGCTATAAAATAGGATAACAAGATAGACCAAGTCTAGCTAATTCCAACTATCTTAAAACTTGACGGACACAAGAACTTTAATACTCCTTTGTAAGTTGGAGCATGGATTGTTCGAATGCCCAACTTAGAGACAAGGTATTGAAACCGGTCACAACTAAGAGCTTTTGTTAACAAATCAGCCAACTAGTCTTGAGTAGCAGTATAGTTCATAGCATTGTCCTTTGTTTGTAGCCTTTCTCGGACAAAATGACAATCAATTTTGATGTGCTTTGTTCGCTTATGGAAGGATTTGCAACAATGTGAATAGTAGCTTGATTGTCATATTGAAGAAGCATTGGACGATGGTGAGTAATTGTTAAATCATAAAGCAAAGTCTTCAACCAAAGTAACTCACTTGTAGTTGAAGCCATAACACAATATTCAGCTTTTGCAGATAACACAATGGCTTGTTTCTTGGTCTTCCAAGAAACAGGGGAGTTCCCAAGTAACATAACAAAACTAGTGGTGGATCTTCGGGTAAGAAGACATCCAGCCCAGTCAGCATCATAGAAGAATAGGCTTATTGCCCATATGTTGATGATCACAACCATAGTAGATCCTTTTTACTAAAGAAGTAAAATGTCCCCCTTGATTTCATGGACTCATGGTGCATTCCGTTGTGAAAATCGGTGCTGTAATTCCAATCACATCTCTCTTGCTAAGGCTGCATATGCTACACTCTATGCAACTCCGATAACAACGAATTAAAGATCCACAAAATCACTGTAGCGTTGCTATTCTGACATGCCTATTTGTTCGGGTCTACATCTGTAGGTTTTACAAGAGTTCCATTGATGAAACCCAATTTGTTTTTGGTGCTTAGACCATTGATCATGGCTCGCTGCCATGTAGGATAGTTTTCACCCTTCAAGAGGCAAGTGATGAGTGCCGCCCCTGGTATGTCTGACAAACTAAGGAAGTACGGGGAAGAGGGATCACTGCTGGATGGGATAAGCAGCGAAGAACCAAACACAGCTGTTGTCTTTTGGCCGTCATCTCTCATCTTCAACCAAGGTTTGATTGTTTGTTTTCGGCTAGGATTTTTCGTTTACAGGTATAGAACGTTGCTCTGATACCATGTCAGAAGGGCAACAAGCAAGAACGAGAGAGCGGTTGCATATTTCTGTCTTAGTATTACGAAGAGGCCAAAGCCTGTAAGTACAAAGCATAACAAGTATCCTTGTGCAACAAGAAGGCTACAAAATAGGATAACAAGATAGATGAAGTCTAGCTAGTTCAAACTATCTTAGAAGTTAACTAACACAAGAACTTAAATACTCTCTCGACAGAGGTGTATGATGCATGTTACACAGAAGAAAGTCAGTGCTATTGTGCACAACAAAGAGGTGTCGTTGGCTTCTATCGAATTGCCTTAATTCATCATTTATAAAAAAAAAATTTAGGAGTGTTTAATTTTCCCTAAAGGAATTATACCATTATGGCTCAGGATCATCCATGCTAATAGACGTAGAGATACTCCCACTAAAATTGGAATGGGAGGGGGAGTCCTATCACATGCAAAGTCTGATCATCTAGACTCCACAAATGGTGGTAGTGATTCGCAACCTATAAAGTCAGCTCGATGCATGGTAGATCATCACGTTCATATTACCCCTTATGGTGACTCATGCTAAAAACCTTATCCAACCTTATTTTTTATGTTTAAAATTAATAGTTAGGAACATCAATGAAAACTATGTGAATATTTTGTGATAGCCTTACTCCATGCAATGTGCTGGACCACATTGCCTCATTCATCAAGGGTCACTTCCACGAATTATAAAGGTCATGGGAGGAAGTTGCCAAAGCCAGAGTAGTTGACTAGTGGTTTAATGTGTTTTAGGTTTGTAAAGTTGTCGTTCGCAGTTAAGTTTTTGCATGGGATGTTATTATATGTTTTTATGATTTCCACTATTAAAAGGTAGACAAAATGTGAGTACGATGTTGATGATCACAACCACACTTTTGACATTTTTTATAAGTTTGGAAAGAGATGCTTGATGCATGTGTTTGAAAAAATAAGACAATTGAAGATTCCAAAAAGCGGAAGGAGAGTGCAAAATGCATGACATTCAAGACATGAGCAGTGCTTGACGCTTGTTGGAATACATCTGAGTTTAAGGGGACGTCAGCCAAAATGAGCCAAATTCGAGATGTAGTGGGGGAAGATCTAACCAATGACACTAGAGGTTGACTATTGGTATTAAGGCATAGGCTGAAGATAGTAAGGAAGCTCCTAATATGTTTATACCTTTGAATTACCATGAATAAAATTTCATAACAAACAAAACCAAGCCAACTATTACAATGCAGAAAGAGGAAGATCTTGAAGAAAAGGACCTCGACTTCTTCAAACCATGGAATATATGTTGCATAAAGAATAATGCGAAGAAGGTTAACAAGATGATGGAAATATTAGGGTTAGTATCAAGGACATTTGAAACATTAATCTTTTTTCCCACAAATCTTTGACCATACAATGATGTTGTCTACATCATGCAAACCAATATACAAGAGAGATATCATGCAAAAGTCAATGACCTCACACAGCATTCAGAGGATTCTATTGAGTTTAATGAGGCCTTTCTACTTGTCAAAGCAGCTAAAGGGTAAAAAAAGGCACGTGATCCAGGAATGGGGTCAAAGTGCTATTAAGTGTCTGATCATCATCGCTCTTATTAGAGTTATGGGTCTAGTCTGCATATCCTTTTCACGTAAATACCTCAATTCTAACAAGAGGTTGACCGACGCGTGGAGTGGAAGATGACTAATAAGATAACCCAGCAATATATTTAGGTACATAAGGACATGGATAGGCATGTTGAGTAGAAGGAACACCATTTTTAGGACAAGTTAGCGAAGATTATTATGCAAATGGATCGCAAACATGCAAACTAGATGGCATGCTTATAGCAGGCAATTAGAAAGGCTCCACCAGCCACACTGAGTATTGATGATTTGGTACATTCTTCACTAAACCAGGTAACATTGTCCTAGTGCTATCTATGTATTTTCATATTACAACTATTGTTGATAAAACTATGTTTCATAAGACAACCCTTTTGAATCATGTGAATGTAGTTACTTATTGTTCTATAGTAATTGCTTAGTAGTTAAAATTTTTTATATAGTTCATATTTGTTGATATATATGCACTGGTGTCTCTATTGTTGAATTGATGGAATTCTAGAGATAGGTTTATATGATAGTGTATGTAGGATTAAGGTGGGGGGAAAAATTTATATTTAAGGACAGATGGCCATCTCTAAGACATAAAATTAGCAACAAGGAGTCATGGCTAAATTATAACTTAAGCATTTAACAATGGTTAACTTTCACAGATAATTCTTAGCAAACTATCACTGACGTATGCAAGGTTACCTTATACTAGTTAGTGATAACAAATTGTCATTAAGTTAATGAACACAAGCTATCTCTAAATTAGTGGCGACTAGCCATTACTAAATAGATAGGAAAGCCATCACTAACTTGTTGGTAATTCACTAATGTAGAGGAAGTAATGATGGTTATGGTAAAGGCTAGTCGTCACTAGGTAGCGATGATAGCTGTCGTTAACTCCACTAATGGCAAGTGTATTAGTGACAAAACTTGTAGCAATGACTAGCTGTCACCACTTTCTGTTTAGCCTTCAATAAAAAAACTTTGTTTAGTAATGATTTTCTTATAGATGTCCAAGATTGTTTTCTTAGTATATTGACATAAATTTTTTATTGTTTAGGTACTAGTTGTGTGTATGGTTGATAGGTGCTTTTCTCTTCTAAAGGTGTGTTCACATGTTGTATGCTTTTTGTGGCCATTTTATTGTATTGATTTAGTAGAGAACTTGCAATGGCTTCAACTTCCTATCCTGCATAAAAAGGTAAGCAGTTATAAAGGGTTCTCATGTTAAAAAAAGGTCAAGTTTATAAAGAGTTCTCTACGTAAATAGGTAAGCAGTTAAAGAGGGTTCTCTACTTAAAAAACTGAATGGTTAGAAACAGTCTTCTACCTAAAAGAGTAAATAGTTAGAGAGAGTTTTTTGCCTAAATAAGGTAAATAGTTAGAAAGGGTTCTCTGCTAAATATATAAATGATTAGAGAGAGTTCTCTACCTAAAAAAGGTTAATGGGTAGACAACATTCTCTTCCTAAAAATATAAATGGTTAGAGAGGGTTTGCTACTTACAAAGGTAAGGTTAAAAAGGATTCTTTGCTTAAAAAGGTAAAGTGATGGAGACAGGGTTTTCTACCTTGAATAAATTTAGAGGCGATAAAGAAATAAAGTTCACTACCTCAAGGATAAATATGGGCAGTTAATAGACATGGTTTTCTACCTCAAAAGCAATAAGTTGTTGAAACCAAAAAGTTTTCTAGCTCTTAAATCATATTGGTAAAAGAGGGTTCTCTACTAAAGTAAATGGAATAAGAGAATAGCTTATTTCTACAAAAGCAATAGAAAAGTTCATATTAAAAAAAGTAAGGAAAGTTCATTAACCTCACAAATAAAGGCAGAAAGATTTTTTATTCTTGGATTTTTACACTTTAAGAGGATTTTATTGTCGGAAGTGAGGAAAGTTCCTTAGCTTGATAAGAAAAGATGAAAGAGTTTTTGCCCTTTGATTTTTAAAAGTTAGGAAGGTTCCTATCATAAATTGGCAAGGAAAGTTACTTTGCCCATAAAAAAGTATGAAATGATTTTTTCTCCATGGAGTTTTAGATCTTAGGCAAGTTCCTAATGTAAAAAGGTAAGGAGAGCTCTTTAGCATGATATAAAAGCAAGAAAAAGTTTTTTCTCCTTGGATTTGTAAAAGTTTGAAAGGCTTCTATTGTAAAAAGATAAAGAGAATTCCTTAGCCTGATAAGAAAGGTTGAAAGAGTTTTTCTCCTTAGATATTTAGATGTTAAGAAGGTTCTTAGTGTAACAAAGCAAGCAGAGCTCCTTCGCCTAGTTAGAAAGGAGGAAAGGATTTTTCCCTTTGGATTATTAGATGATTGGAAGGTTCCTACTGTGAAGTTAGTAAAAAAAGTTCCTTAAACACACAGAGGTTTCTACTTAGGATTTTTTATAGTGAGATGGTTCTCAATGTTAACCTCACAAATGGCTTTTTATGCATCATGTCCAATGAAACATAGAGAGGAGGGCAGCTGTTGACACTCAATTTTGCCTATACTAATTTTAGTTTTGGCCTAGGTGGGACATAGTCAGTTTAGGAGCATTTTTGTATTCTAGTGTCGATTGGGGGCAATTTGGCCATTCATCAGCATAATTAGGTTGATTTTGGTCATTTTAAAGTTTTCACAGTTAATAGAATTATTTCCAATTAGATTATGTTATAATTTCATATTATAGATTTTTTAAGAATTTAAAATGGTCATTTAGGCTGGAAATATGCATTAATTTAGTTTAGGTACTAATTTAAAGTCCTAAGTCATTTGGGGTCATTTTAGGGAAAAGAATAAAGTTTGGGAGAAAATGGAGCTTTTAGTGAAAATAATGCAAATCTAAGGGTAAATCAATCAAGTCTTTAAAGTTTGTGGGAAATATGGCAACATTATAAAGTTTTGGGCCAATCAGGCAAATGTATTAAAGTTCTGGGCTCAATTGACAATCATTGAAATTTTTGAACAGTAGTCCAGTTCATTTCAAATTAAATCAATTGACCCCAAAATGACTTATTTTTATTTTACGTCTTTTTTACCTAGAATTTATTGTAATTAAAAGCCAATATTATATAGTTGTAATATAATCCATTGAAAATACAATTTTTGTAATCTTCCTAAATTTTTATGAATTTGTCTAGTTTAAGGCATTAAAAAGGAAAAATTCGTAAAAATTTAATAACATTATGAAAATTTACTTTCAAATGGATTATTGCATTTACATAATATTGGTTTTAAAATGAAATTAGTTTCAGAAAAAAAATGTAAAAGTAAAATAAGTCAATTGACTTAAATTAAAATGAATTAGAGAGTATATTGAATCTGTAAATATTATATTTTATAAGATTTTAACAAAATTTGGTTCAGAATTATGCATTAAACATTTTATCGAGCCACAACAAATGACAAGAATTTATTGAAAGTCTAAACTTTTATGCAAACAAAGGGCAATGCATCTTTAGTCGCTATATTTTCACAACCTCCCTAGAATTAGCGGTGAAAAAGGGCTAGGGTTATCTTGAGTAACTCGAGCTTGAGCTTAAATTGAGGCTTTCCGAGCCAGGTTTTTCAAGCTTGAGCTGAAAAGTGGGCTCGAATATATTTGGGGCCGAGCTCGAGTCTTAACATATTTGGCCTTATAGGCTCAGGCCTATTGGGCTAGTGCCCTCCTAAGTCCTAAGCCCTCTTAGAACTCCTAACTCTTAGTCCTTACTCCCATCTCCTAGCCAAGCCTAAGCCTAAGTGCCCGCGATGATAGCCTCGAGATCGACAACAAGAGCAAAAGATTGACGACGGTTTCCAGCGATAACAGCCCCGAGATCGATGACAACCCCAAGGTCTGCTGATAACCCCGAGATTAATGATAGCCGCAAGGTCTGTCGATAGCCCAAGATCAACAATGACCGGGATATCCCCACCTAAGATAGATGACGCCGCCATCAACTCTAGAGCCAAATGCCGGAGATTCAGATGATGCATCGAGGATGAAACCAGACGCTTCATTGTCGAAGTGAAGAACATGATGTTTCATTTGTAAAGTTCACAAAATCAGGGTAAAACAACAAACAATTAGAAAGTTTGTGATAAGGTCTTTAATTTTATCTTTCTTGTTATTTGTGTAAGAAAAATTGCATATTCAATCCCCATCTTTCATCTAAGTTATAGTTAAGGTACTAAAAATTTATGTGTCATTCAAGTTTGGCGAGCTTTTGACCTAAGCTCGAGCCTAAAAAAATTGGGCTCAAGCAATTCGAGCTAAAGCTCAAGTAGTACCAAATAATGAAGGGGCTGAGCTCGAGCCTAGTGGCTTGGACTCGGGCCCAGCCCTGCCTATTTTCACCCCTACCTAAAACCCTAAACATTTCACTCTGCCACCACTCTTCTCCAGACACCACCATCGCCTCTAACAGCATATTCAGTTGTTATCGCCACTCCAATCAACCATTTGTTGCATCACCTCGCATTACCCACCATCAACGAACATCACCCACTACCAGTGATGCAAGAAAGAAAGGAGAAATACTTTCAATGCCTTGCCCGCCAAATGTCCCAAACAAACACCGCCTTAAAAATCAGAACAAATCTTAATTGACCCAACTGACCTATTAATCTGACCTAGTTTCCAAATCCCAACCCATTAAATCTCCACTTCCAACCTATTGACCTAGTCAAACTGTCTCTATTTTGCATATTAGTCACTCATGACACTTTTTGTTTATTCTTTTTCAATTTGTTTCTTATTATTTTTTTATTTGAGCAAGCATCAATTAAATTCCTAACATCACATAGAAATATATATTTAGGATGTTTATTTTTATTTCTATTTTTTTGATATATTTTAGTTTCAATTTTAACTTAATCCCCATGATGCATATTAAAAAATTGTCCAAGAAAATATAGTTTTGCATGGGTTTTGTGAAACCCTAGGATGAATTAGGAAAATAATTTGTCATGGGGAAACTTAGAGTTAACCCCTGTTGTTTACCCTAATCTATATTTTTTCCCTTGTTTTTAGAAACCTACACTTTGCCCCTATTTCTTTTACACTGTTTGGTAACAACTTTTGAAACCATAATTTAAACTATAAGATAATTATCTTTGAGTAATTTTAATCTATCTAATATTTTTTATAGCTAATAGACATTATAAATTATCAGTTTTTTTCTCCTTATAAATGCATTTTTCTTCCCATAAATACAGATCAATATTTCTTAAAAGTTGGTTAATTGTGAAAGAAATATAAAAAACTTTGAAATTATTGGAACTTAGTTACCAAACAGATTAAATTAAGGTTTCAGAAGTTGTTGTAGGACACTATAAAGGAAGCAAGGGTAAAGTGTATGTTTTTTAAAATAAAGGGGAAAATTGTAGGTTATATCAAACCACTAAGGGATTTCTGTAATTTTTCCATTTTTGTAAATTTAAGGATCAACATCTGGATGGTCCAATAGGATCCATAGTTTACAAAATTATTTAAATTCTTCAAAAAAAATAAAAATAAATAAAATTAAATTGAATTTTAAGATACATATTTAAGTAATCTGATAAGATTCATAGTTTAGACATTTAATTCAAATTTCTAAAAAGCAACAGAAAAATACTAAAACCAAGCAACGTCTTAATTTTTTTGCACTAAAATAAAGCTATGTTAACATAATCATACTCCTAAATCCCCTAAACTCTTGTAGGCCATTACAAGGTCCAATAGACCTAGAGGTAAGTTGATTTGTGATGACTCCTAAACAAGTTGCTGCAATCCCTAACCAATTGACCGTTCTGCTTTGGTTCTAAACCTATTAAAAAATTTTCATTTTCTTCCCATACCATATGAAATCCGTCAACTTAAAGTAGTTTGCATACATAAAATTTTTAAACTGTAACTTAAAACATGTAGTAACATATGTTTTACTAAATCTAACACCACTAAAAAAACATATTTTTCCAATGGTCAAGCCATTGAAAATTTCTAACACAAAGAGCCATTGGGAATAGTGAAGACCATTTTCTAATGTCCAGGTTGTTCAAAATTTTGAAGACAGCAGTTTCCAAGGCCAAGCCGTTGGAAAATTTCTAATGTGCAAGTTGTTATTTTCAACATGAAAGCCATTGGGAACTAATAATTCAAAAACATTTTATTATAAATAATAATAATGATAATTTATTTATATATTTTTATATATATGTATCATATATATATTTATATATATACCATATACAAATATATAAACATATATAATAGTAATAATAATAATAATAATAACTATAAGATTGAGGCCATCCGGTTTCTAGAGAAAGAGGCTCTGCCTTCTCTCTAGGTTCTAGGGTTCTTAGCTTTGACCTCGTTGGAATCCTTTGGGTAGGGATATAGGGCGCACCCGCCGGTCAGCTCATGGTAGAGGCTGAGGTGGGACGACAATGGAGGAACAACCGAATACGCCGTGCAAGGACACCGACTCAGACTCGTTGGATTCTGGAGATGAAAGTCGCCGAGAAAACATTGAATTGAAGAATCATGCAGTCGAATCCTTGGGTAATCAATACTTGGGCAGAAGTTGTTGAGGAAGATTTAACTCAAACTCCAGCTTATCTGAATGTGCTACAACCGGCACACTTCGAACTCTAGTTCTGTGAATCGGATGCCGAGTCTAAAGCGATTAATCTTTCTAATGAAGAGATTGAGCAAGGATGCACTGAATGGAGACTTACGTTGGTGGGAACCGTTATTGGCACTGAAGTATCACCAGAAAACATGTGCAAGTATGTCTGATCACAATGGAATATGGTGATGATGCTGATAGTAACAAAAATTCAAACAGGCTTGTTCTTATTTCATTTTTATTCACTTGATGACTTGATGAAGATCTTAGAGGGCCCAATGAATTTTGTGTTCGATAAACCATTGTTGCTGAGGAAATAGGAGGCGGATTTGAAACTGGATCGTGACTTGTTTGATGTCCTTCCGGTTTGGGTTCGTTTGCCGGATCTTAAGTTGCAGTATTGGAACCCAAATATCATGAGCCGTATTATAAGTAAGGTTGGAAAACCTTTACTAGCAGACACAACTACGGTCAACCGTACGTGTCTGTCATTTGCTTGCGTTCTTTTGGATGTTAAGCGAAAAGATAATGTGGTTGATAAGGTTCTCCTTTGGAAACTGAATGTAGATTATGAAAGTCAAGTTGTCATCTATGAGTGGTGGCCAAGTCAATGTAGCAAATGTAAGAAGTGGGGGCATAAGGAGGAAGAGTGCAACCCTGAGCCTTGGGTAGTTAAAAAATGAAACAAACATGTTGTGACTGATGAACCTGCTAAGCAATTGGATCCTAAAAGGAAGGAGGTGGCTAGCTCGAGTGGTAGTGAGGAAATAATTATCCAAAAAGATGATAAACAACTCTCTCATACTTCTGTGCTTCCTTCAATCCATCCTCAAAGACAAACCAATCAGCGGTAATGAGGTAAGAATGATGGTAAGCAAAAAAAAATTCTATTAGTTAGTTCTTTTGAGCACTTTACTATGAATCCTACCTAAACATGTGATGTTGTTGGAATGTTAGGGGGCTCAATACGAGTCCTAAATAGAATGAGGTTAGGAAAATTATTAATCATTTTAATGTTGATTTTTTTGCTCTTTTGGAAACTAGAGTTAAGAATAAGAAATTCTTTGTTATTAAGAATAATATTGCCCCCATTAGAATTTCTTAAATAATTATAGTTTCGCTATTAATGGTAGAATTTGAGTGTTGTGGGATAGTAATATTCTGGAAACTAGATACATTGATGCCTCGGATCAAGTTTTCAGTATAGATGTTCGTCACAAACTGGAGGATTGGTAGGCTTTTGTGTCTATTATATATGCTTCAAATGATCCTTGTCAGAGACCCTTACTTTGGTCTAATCTTACTCATCATGCTGCAAATATTGATGGCCCTTGGCTTGTTTGTAAGGACTTTAATAAAGTTATTTGTTCTAATGAGAATTTTTCTGGTTCTGGTATTGTTGATTGGCATGATTCAGGTCTGTCTGAATGTTGTAATTCTGTGGTTTATCTGATTTTCATAGCATTAGCTTGTTCTGTACATGGAGTAATCACTAGAAGGGTGATGATCGTATCCTTTGCAAACTGGACAGAGTAATGGAGAATGATTCTTGTTCTTCCCTGTTTCCATCTATTCAGATTGAGTTTAAATACAACTGCTGTTCTGGCCATGCTTTGACTTTGATTAATCTTTTAAATGTGCCTTTTTTCCGTTGCTCTCCTTTTAAATATTTGAGAATGTAGCAGGATCATCTTCAGTACAGTGACATTGTCAAATCTATTTGGGATGACCAAAGCCATACTTTAACTGATGCCTGGGGCTGCCTTCTAGGTAAGATAAGGCACTTGAAAAAGGCCTTAAAAAACCTTAATAATGATACTTTCTATGGTATTTCTGAAAGAGTTGCTGTAAAAGAAAATGAGTTGGATCAAATTTCTATTGTTTTAAATCAAAATATTGGGGGTAAGAATCTTTACATGTAGTGGTAGCAGCTCTACTCCGAGGTCCTAAATTTGAAAAAAGCTTAGGAGAATTTTTACTTCTAAAATTCTTCTTGTGATTGGTTGAAACTTGGTGATTCTAACACTAAATTTTTTCATGCTAGAATGAAAGAAAGGTCTACAAAATGTTGCATTTCCTATATTTTATCTAGTGATGGTTGAAAGCTTACTTCTCAAGAGGCTATTAAAAATGAGTTTCTATCTTACTTTCAAGGCATCTTTGAAGAATCCCTTTATTTGTCTTCGGTTAATAATAATATTTTCTTCAATGGTACTAAGCTTTCAATTTTTCAGCAAAATTTGTTGGCTAGTATTGTTTCTATGAACGAGATTACTCTGGCAGTTATCGGTATGCACCCATTTAAAGCTCCTAGCCTTGATGGTTTCACTACTGGTTTTTACTAGTATAATTGGGAGTTAATTGGTAAGGATGTCTCCACTGCCATTCTTAGATTTTTTGATAATGGAATTTTACGCCGTGCTTTATCTGCAACTACCATTCATCAGATTCTAAAGCATACTCATGCTTCTACAACCTTTGATTATAGGCCAATTTCTTGCTGCAATGTTCGTTATAAGTTTATTTCCAAAATTTTTGCTAATAGAATTCAAGGTGTTCTTCCTTCTCTTATTAATAAGAGCCAAACTGCTTTTATTAAGGGTAGGCTCATAGTTGATAATGTTATGGTTTGTTAAGAGATAATTAAGGGTTATAATTGAAAAAACATTAAGCCTAGAATGTGTATTAAGATTGATCTAAGAAAAGCCTATGATCTTTTGGATTGGAATTTCTTGGAGAATCTTTTATTAAAGTTGAATTTCCCTGCTTGTTGGGTTGAGTAGGTGATGATGTGTGTCCGTTCTCCTTATTATTCAGTTGTTTTGATTGGGTCTTTATGTGGCTTTTTTCAAGGTAAGAGGGGAATTAGGTAGGGGGACCTTTTCTCTCCTATTTTGTTTGTTATTGTTATGGATTATCTCTCTAGAGCCTTGGATAAGATGTTTGATGAATGTTATATTGGTTATCATCCTAAATGTGAGCGAATTAAACTGTCTCATGTTCTTTTTGCTGATGACATTATGATCTTTGCTAAGTGTGATCTTACCTCTGCTAGAAATCTTTCTTATTACTTGCAAGTTTTCTCCCAGGCTTCAGGGCTGCAAATTAACTTTGACAAAAGTCATATCTTTTCTGGGGGTGTCTCTTCGGAAGTTGAGTCTAAAATTCTTTCTATTCTAAATATACCGAAGGGCACTCTTTCTATTAGATATCTTGAAGTCCCTTTGGTTGATCATGGCTTCAGATTCAACATTATAAACCTTTGGTGGAGAAAATCCTTCCAAATCTTGATGGTTGGTCTACCAAGCTTATTTCTTATGCAGGTCATTTACAACTTATAAAAGTTGTCTTTTTCAGTATCCAAGCTTATTGGTTTGCTATTTTTCCTATTTCTAAAAGGGTGATCCAGTATCTGGAGAAATGCTGTAGAGTTTTTCTATGGACTGGTTCACCTTTTGGCAAGAAATTCCTTATTGCTTGCACAAAGGTATGTGTTCCCAAAAACCAAGGTGGGCTAGGTATTTTTAGTCTGATAGTGTGGAATATTGCTTCAAATGGTAAAAAACTTTTTAGACTGATGACTAATAAAGAAAGCCTTTAGGTCCAATGGATCCATGGGTGTTATGTGCGTGGCTCAAATATCTGGAAGATCGTGGTTTCAGGTGATGTCTCTATCTGTTGGAAACATATTTTAAAGGTTAGAGATCATTTCATTACTTGTGTGCATGATCAAGTTTGGGATTGTGTTAAAAGTGGTAAGTTTGTTATGAAACTTACTTATTTGCAACTGGTGGAAAAATTTGATCGAGTTAATTAGGGCCCAATGGTTTAGAACTCTTATATGTCCACTTTGTCTTCGAGTTGATGAGTCCAAGAATCATCTCTTTTTTGAATGTTCCTTTTCCCTTTCTCTTCGGCATCAAACTATGTGCAAGTTAAGATTATGGGATGCTCCAAGGCAGTGGAATAGGTTTTGTGATTGTTTTGTTCGTGTGGTGAAAGGTAAATCAGTTAAGTCTACTTGTTGTAGAGCTTTTGTAGCTGCTTTGGTTTATGTTATCTGGCAGGAACACAATAGGAAAATTTACTAGCCTAAGTGTTGAACGCTGGTGGACCTGATGAGGATTATTGAGTTTGATATCTTTATTAGATTTGGTTACTTTTTGGATACTATATTCTAGTTTTGTACTACCTGAGTTTGTTGTGAAGCATACGTATAGGCTCTTTGTTTCTACTTTTTTTTAGGTCAAGCTTTACCATTTCTCTTGTAGGCCCCTGACCTTCTTATTTTGTAAGTACTGTTGGGAGTTTTTCATGAAATGAAAATGTGCACCTGCCTAGATGTTTAAAAATAATAATAATAACTATATATATATATATATGTATGAAATTTTAAAGTGCGCAAAAAAAGAAAAAAATGACCCAATAATGGGCCAAAATAGCCCAAACCCAGCCCAAACCAAACAAACCCTAATTATAAATACTCTCATATATCACTCAACATTCTCATCTCCCTCAACTCTTGCCTTTTCTCTACCTCCTCTCAGCCGTCTCTCCCTCCTCTCGCCCTCTCAGCCTTCTTGATCTCAACAACCGTCTTGCTTTCAGGTCTTTATTACAATTTGTGTGTCGTCCATCACTCTCTTTCCTTCCTCCTGCCCGATTGCCCATGCATCGTTCGTGCCATTCTCCTCCTCCGCCTCGATCATCGACTTCTGCTCCTCCGCCTCGCTCCTCCATCTCCTCCGTCGCCATCAATCCTCCCATTCTCAGATGAATCCCATTCTCAGATCTTCATTGCCTCACCCCTCATCTACCTCATTTTTGCAGATCTGATTTTGTTGCTTTTCTTTAATTTATGTAATTTTTTTTATGATCTGTTTTTGGGTTGTTGTGATTTTTATGATTTGTTGCAATTTTTTTTAATTTATGTAATTTTTTAAAATTTTTGTATTTTCTAATTTTTGATTTTTTATTTTTCTAATTTTATGACTCTTGTGATTTTTCTATAATTTTATTGAATTTGTTTTTGTAATATTATAAAGTATAGTATTTATTAAAATAAGAATATATTTTTTGTAAATATAAAAATAAATTTGATAATATATAAAAAATATTTTCAGGAGTTCTATAACTTTTTTATTTTTTAAAACGGAGGCCGCTGGAAATTTGTAATGACTTGACCATTGCAAATTTTCAATGGCTATAGCCGTTGATAAACCAAAAACCCCATAGCTCGAGGATGGTCGTTGGGAACTTCCAACAGCTTTCTTTCTAACTATCAGGCCGTTGGAAATTGTAACGGCTTCAAATTCAGCTGTTGGCAATTTTTTTTCTAATGAGGGTTTTGCCAACACGCTAGTTTCCAATGACTAGCAGTTGGAAACTCTTGATTTCAAACATGAGGCCATTGGAAATACACTTTTTTTTAGTAGTGTAAATTGTGTAACAATTTTTATAGTTGATACATGATTTATTTTTGTAGTTTTTTTTTTTGCTTTTTGAATGACATACAAAAATTGGTGATTTAAATTGTTTATAAACAGTCAAAAAATCATTGAACATATTAAATTTACCAGAGATTGTCAGTGTATAATTTAAATTATAATTTAAAAATTTGTTGCCAGACAATTCTTCCAAGTTAACAAATTTTATCCCATGGAGACCAAGACAGAACATTTTAACATAAAAGAAACAGTAATCAATAGATTAGGGACTAAAACAAAATAATAATTAAAAGTAAAAAACTTATAGTATATTATTAAAGGAATTGTGCAAACTGAAATTTACTAGTAGTAGATTCAAGAATTTAAGTATTCAAATGAGGGATGCCCTCAAATTTCCTATTTCAGAAGAAAAGATCAAAGCAATGTTTAAGGTGTGGGTCCTTGAAAGCTCCAGGTGCTGATGAGTATACCTTTAGCTTATTAAATGAAACTTGCAAATTTTGAAAGATGACTTTTTGACTTATGTGAATCACTTTGTAAAATTTGGAAAGCTTAAAAAAAATGCTGCATTGCTTCGTTTATTCCTCTTGTCTCAGGAAAGAGTAATCATGTGTCACCTTCAATGAGTATTGTCCAATAAGTCTAGTGAGCTACCAACACAAATTTGTTGCAAAGATCTTGGAAAAAAGATAAAAAGCAGTTATTTCAATACTAATAAGTGAGACTTCGACTTCCTTTGTAAAAGGGAGGCAGATTCTTGACAATGTATTGAGTGCGAATTAAGTTACTTATCACCTCAAGTTAGCAAAGAAGAAAGTGGTGCTATTTAAAGTCAACTTCAAAAAAGCCTTTGACTATATCAATAGGAGATTTTTGGATTCAATAATGGAGTAAATGATGCTTAGAATGAAGTGGAGGAGTTGGATTTTGAAGTACTTATCTTCAGCTATAGTATATGTGCATGTAAATTGTAGCCCTACTGAGGAACTCTTGAAAACCAGTCTATTTTGCTTTCCTGCCAGATAATCAGCCCATTTCTTAAAATGGGCATGATCCAATCCAGATAACATCTTCTTCCTGGCTAGACAGACCATGCTTTTGTCACTAATGTGCCCCAGTCTTCTATACCATAACTCTACTCTACTATCATTCTCTACTATATTACCAACATCTTGAGAGAGCTTTACCTGCATCAAGTATAATTTTGACTTCTTTGTTTCTTTGGCCATCACCAGGGTTTTTTTAGTCAACTTTCACTGACCATTGAAGAAGGTGTTACAGTAACCTTCATCATCAAGTCTACCTATAGAATTAAGATTTAGGTGGAGATTTAGAACATGTATGACATCCTTTAGGATTAATCATGTACCATTATGAGTCTCAAAAGAAACATCTCATCTTCTTACAACTTGTGAGAAACCTTCATTTCCCATTCTCACAACACCAAAATTTTCACGTGTGTAGGATGAGAAGAATTCTTTTCAAGATATAATATGAATGGTAGCACCACTATCAATCACCCAACTAGTCTGATGGGTTGCAAGATTGACAATATTATCATCATGAATAATATTGAACTCATTAGCAACATTTGCTCGCTCATCGTCGCTATTGTCATTTTTTTAGTCCTTTGCCTTTCTTTTGGCCTTGAATTTTTGACAAAATTTTTTTATATGCCCTTTTTTCTTGCAGTAATGATATTCAATATTTGTATACTTATTTAACCTTCCTTTGCACTTGTCTTTCAGCTTTGGCCCCCTGGTCTCACTTCTCCCTCTATAATTTTCTACAAGGAGGTCTGACTATGATGATGAAGACTTCATCTCATGTCTTTAATTAGGATCCCACTTCTGACGAATTCCACATTTACTACACTATTCAATGTAGAATTTGTAAGTGAAATTCTCAAAGTATCCCAAAACTCTAGTAATGAGGCCAGCATTATGAGAGCAAAAACCTCATTGTCAAACTTCATGACCATTGTGAAAAATTATTCTATGATCTCTTGCAAACCATTCAAATGATTTGCCATGGATGAACCTTCTCAATATTTTATCTAGAGGAATCTTGCCAAAGAAAATAATTTATTGTTACCGGTGTTCAAAGCATATAGCTCTCCAAGCTTGTTCCACAACTTCCAAGCATGAGTCTCCACAAATATGTAGTTGTAAACATTATCTTCAACAAATTTTCAGATAAAATCACATATTTGCTCATGCTCAAATGCCCAATCCTCATCCGTTTTGTCCTCTAGCATGGTTGTATCAAATACAGGCAAGTGCATCTTTACCACATATAGGATATCCTTCATCTTGCTTCTCCATATGTGGTAATTTGAGCTATTTAAACTAATTATCTTGCCGATCTGTGCTTCCATGGTTTTGACATTGCTCTAATACCAATTGTTGGGTGCAATAGGAGATAAACTATGAGCATAAAATGGTTAGAAAATTCAAACTAGAAAAATAATATGGTTCATCCTTATTTTTTGGCTACATTCATGAGATAAATTTTTTCTATTAATAAAAAAGTAAGTTTACAAAAAAAGAGAAATTTTTCTAGACAAAAAATTCTAAAGATATGAGATTAACCCAAAATAGTAACATTTAAGAATTTTGCAAACATTTCAAATAAATATATTACAATTTTATCACTCCTGAAAAATTTTCCTCTCATAATTTTCTTCCTCTTTACAAATGAGCAAGCAGATCACACTCAAAGTGAAAGAGTATGTTGACTTTTATAGCCCGCGCCAACCGCCTAGAGCAGCTACTTTGCAAAAGCCACTCGCCACCTTTTGTTTTGTTATTATCATGCCAACTTTTTCGAATTGCAATCAACTTATCTTTTGTCTTTATGCCACATTTTTTTATCTTTTCCGGCTTTTGCATATTTTCTTCATCCAATTTGTTTAACAAATTGGTTAAGTAACCAATTTTGATTTGAATTTTGATTCTTCTAGAAGCCATCTTTCAAATCTCATCTTTCTTTCTTTTTTTTTTATAAAAAAATAATAAATAAAACCAAATTTTTAAATAAGAGATCCACATGTGGCACGATCCTATATTCAATATCGATTTAACTATTGTCTTTTCTTTGGATAATCGACAGGACTTCTGGAATCAGATGCAATTGGTTTGAATGATGTTTGATCCTAATCTAGCTATTCCAAATTAGGAAAGGTTTTTTCAGGCTAGTTCGTGGGGAAAGAGTTTCATCTTCCAATTGAACTTCTATGCCTTTTAGGCTGTAACAGTTTCAATAATTAGATTCATAACCGCATTGCTGTTCAAACCAAAAAAAAAAGAAAAGAACTACCAACGTACATTAGCTACTGTCATCATCAGCGTTTTGCTTTCTTCAAATGAGCATAGGCACGTACAAAAAGGAAAACACCAATGGCGGAAACAAACCAAACCAACAAAAACCATAAAACAATACATATGAAAAGGAGAGGACTGGTTATCTAGGACATAAGATATGCACCAGCACTTATTCTTAGATGTGGAAAGACACATCTAAAGCAATCTTGCAGAATAAAATAATTTATTATTACTGGTTTTTAAAGTGTATAGCTCTTCAAGCTTGTTCCATAGCTTCTGAGTATGAGTCTCTACAAATATGTAGTTGTAAATATTATCTTCGATAAATTGTCGGATGAAACCACATCTTTGCTTGTCCTTAAATGCCCAATCCTCATCCGTTTTGTCCTACAGCTTGGTTGTATCAAATACAGACAAGTGCATCTCCATCACATATATTTGGTAATTTGAGTCATTTAAACTAATAATCTTGTTGATCTTTGCTTCCATGGTTTTGACATTGCTCTGATACCAGTTGTTTGGCGCAACGGTGATAAACTACGAGCGTAAAATGATTAGAAAACTGACTAAAAAAAATAACGTGGTTCATCTTTAATTTTAGGCTACGTTCACAAGATACATTTTTTCAACTAATAAAAAAGTAGATGTACAAAGAGAGAAACTTCTCTAGACAAAAAATTCTAGATGTATAAGATTAACCTAAGATAGTGACATTCAAATATTTTCCAAACATTCCAAATAAATATCTTACTATTTCATCACTCCCCAAAAATTTTTCTCACAATTTTCTTCCTCTTTACAAATGGGCAAGCAAATCACACTCAGAATGAAAGAGTATGTTGGCTTTTATAGCCAGCACAATTTTCCGACTAGATCAGCTACTTTGCAAAAGCCACTTGCCACATTTTGTTTTGTTCATATTATCATACCAACTTTTGTCAATTGCAGTTAACTTATCTTCATGCAAGTCCAACTTGTCTTTGTGCCATATTTTTTATCTTTACCAGCTTTTGCCTATTGTCTCCATCCAATTTTTTTGACAAATTGGTTAAGTAACCAATTTTGCCTCTCCTAGAAGCCATCTTTCAAATCTCATCTTTCTTCCTTTTTTTTATTAAAAGAAAAACAATAAATAAAACCGAATTTCTAAATAATGAATCCACATGTGGCACAATCCTATATTCAATAGATTAAACTATTTTCTTTTCTTTGGTTAATCAAGAGGACTTCTGGAATCAGAAACAGTTGGTTTGAATGATGTTTTGATCCTAATCTAGCTATCCCAAATTAGGTTACATAGGTGTATTCTATGACACCGAAGCAGAGGTGTTGTTTACGGGCATTTAAGTTTGTAAATTTCTAAAGGTGTTTTTTGGCCAGTTCGTGGGGAAAGAGGTTCCATCTTCCAATTGAACTTCTATGCCTTTTAGGCTGTAACTGTGTCAATAATTAAATTCATAATCACCTTGATGTTCAAATAAAATAAAAAAAAAAAGAAACAATGAAGGAAACAAACCAAACCAAAAAAAAAACTCAAAACAATACATACGAAAAGGAGAGGACTGGTTATCTAGGACATAACATATGCACCAACACTTATTCTTAGATGTGGAAAGACACATCTACTTGACAAACTCCATCACCCGAAAGTTGCAGTTGGCACAATCATGACATTCGATCTTGTTACTAAACCCAGCCTTGGTGGCTAGAAACCTGTACTCTTCTAGTGTCTTTTCTTTCCCTCCAGCAAATTGGATCGACATGATGAAGTCGAACATTAACGAGCCCCTGGTAGATTCACTCGTATCCGGCAAAACACAAAAAATATGTTCCATCACGATCACCTTTCCATTATCTGGTATTGCATTGTAACAGTTCTTCAATAATTTTATGCAATTGTTGTTGTCCCAGTCGTGGAGTATTGTCTGAAAAAAGAAAATATGGAGTAAATTTAAAAGGATGTGTACGTAATGTTGTCTTTTTTAAACTTGTTGCCTTCAATAGGCTTAGTTAGGGTACCTTCAAAATGATAGCGTCTCCATTAGGCACACTTTCGAACATATCTCCTCCAACGTGCTCAACACCTATAAATTGTTAATTATCAAGCAGCCTTAACTTCGTATTAGATATGCATGTGTGTGCGAGGGGGTGTACTATATATATGTGTGTGTATGTGTGCGCGTGCGTATTTACCTGGATAAGTTGGTGCATTATGTATGACATGAGGCAAGTCAAAATTAATTCCCCGAATAGATGGATACTTTGAGGTGATGGTGGCAAGGGTAATGCCTAAACCGCCACCAACATCCACCAGGCAGTTGAAGTCCTTGAAACCATGGTAGGACTCCAGAATCTTCTCCATAACTAGAGTTGAGAAATGGAGCATTGCCTCATTGAAAGCTTGATTGAACTTTCCATCCGTGCTGCAATACTCAAACACTGGCATGCCATTAGCTCTGCTGAAAGGAATTCCTCCTTCCAAGATTGAGTTCTTCAGTTCTCTCCTGAAAATTAATTGAAATCAACAAAATTAGTACTACGGTATATATAGCGTATAATTAACATTATTGTGTTGCGATGTATGTGAGGAGCTTGTCTCATGTGTCTGAGAATTATCTAAAGCAAGATATATATATATATATATATATATATATATATATATATATATATATATATATATATATGATGCTGACTCTTATCCAATTGGCTTAAATTTTTGAAAACTAGTAAGTTACCATCACAGTATGTGATATCTCGCTTAATATATCTCTCATGTTTTTTATATAAAAAAAAAGGGAAAAAAAATAAAAAGAGGATCATGTCCTATTGCATTGGAAACAAATTGTGTACATACATGGCAGCGGAAAGGGCATTCCCCAGGCACAGGGCCATCACGGCTTTCAAAGAGACACCGTCCGGGTTGGGGATGAAATACTTGGACACAGAGTTGAGGGCGTAAAGCCTCCGAGCGTTATCACCGCTCAAAGAGCAGGCGACGACGCCGTGGCTGGCCAGCAGCCGGAGGGTTCTGTCCAGCATCACCGGGGCATCAGGGTTGGCGACGTGCAGCTGCGCGGCGATCTCTTCCGCCGATGACAGCTTCCCCTCGGCCCCCGCTCTCGCCAAGACGTCCAAAACTCCCAGCTGCACCACCGTGTCCAGGGCTGTTACCAACCAGGAGGAGGTAAGCAGCTCCGTGGCGTGTAACAGAGAGTAGTCTTGCTCTTTGTTCTCCACCTCCCCGTCGGAAATTACATGCGGCGACATCATGTTGCTAATTTGCTGCTTCTCTTTTCTCGCTACTCCGATTTGCTAACTAATGGGTGCTGGGAGTATATATAGTACGGCCAGTATCCCCAATTCTTTAAAAAAAAATTATATTTAAAAACTATGACTACTGGAGTTTCTGAATATATTTAAAATTTTCTTTTTTGTGTTTTATGTGTTGAGATTTTAAATAAGAATGAAAAAGGAAATTAGTTTTTTATTTAATCAGGGTAATACTGTAAAAAGATACTAAATTCCATCTTAAAAGGAAAATAGTTAAATCTATCTGGAACACTTAAAAAAATATGTTTAATTCATTTTTGAGACTTACAAAGTACATCTTTAGTGCCAAATGTTTATTTGTTTGTACTATTTCAGTTTTTTTACTAAACATCTAATATAACTTTAATCTCAACAAATTTGATTTGTTTGTGAAAAAAATTAAAAAAAAAATTCATTCATTTCAGTTTCTTTTATTTTATTTTTTTTTGTTTAAAAGGTAGGTCCTAAGGTACGTTTGTCGAATACGTATATTTATATTTACATAAGAAATTTAAAAATACAGTGTTGCTGACCTGTGAGTGAGGCAGCCCTCTTTTACCACCCGCAAGTGCCGCCCCACCAGCCTCACCAGTCACCGGGAATAAAGAAAAGCAAAGTGGCATTTTGTCACATACCTAATATATTCACTAACACCTCAGGGCGACCGGCATCCTAAAAAGCAAATCAATTAATGAATACATAAAAAAGCAAAGTCCTTGTACTTTTCCGATGTTTGCAAATAATCCTAATTGTGAAAATTCCATCAAATTTACAATTTACCCCTGAGGTTTAGGTGAAAAATTACACTATGTCCTTCCTGTTTTAAAAATATACACTTTACCCCTATTTTTTAATACAATTCTACAACAATTTCTAAAATCTTAATTTAGATTATACAGTTCTCATCTTCAAGCAATTTCAATCTGAATAGTATTTTTTTAATAATTAATAGACATTTAAAAAAATTATTTTAAAAACTAAAAGAAATACAGAAAGAAAAATTGATAATTTAAATGTTCGTTAATTGTAAAAAAATATCATACAGATTGAAATTACTAGAGAATAACTACTGTAATGTCTAAATTAAGATTTCAAAAGTTGTTATTGGATTGTATTAAAAAGGCAGTAGGCAAAGTGTATATTACAAAAAAAGGAGGTATAAAATGTAATTTCACTTAAACCTCAAGGGGCAAATTATAATTATCCCAATTTCAAATTTTTCCCTGCAGTAGTAGATGAACTTGTTCAACTATTAAAACATGAAAATATTTAACGTTATATGTTTGACTTCAAAATGTGTAAATAGTTAGTTCTAAACTATTAATCACCTGTTCTAGAGTTACCTTTAGAATTAATTGTTTACACAAGAAAAGGACATTTTTTTTCTCTAACTTTTTCAAATTTTCCATATCAGTTATATAATTTGTCAAGTTGCCAAATGAGTCTTTTAATGTTAAAACCGTTAGCTCTGTTAGTCCTACAACTTGTTTGGCTGACAAAAGTGCTAAGATTAGAGGTGGGAGGTGGGCCAGGTCCAAACCGGGACCGGACCACCAATAAACCCCAGCTCGGAAAAAGCCCGTTATATTATGGGCCAAGTATGGGCCCAATAGGAGGAGGAGACGCAAAAAGAACCACCCCGGACTAGCCTAAACCCGCAAACTGGCCCGACCCGCCCCGCCCCGAACCGGCCCGCTTGACACCCCAACGGCTCTATGGCAGCAACGGCAACCTGCGAATTTTTTTTTTAAAAAAAGGCTAATTACACAACAGGCCCTCCAACAGCTTTCTGCTCCATTTCAGCCCCCAAATTTTCATTTTTACCCTTCCCAACAACTAAATTTTAAGGACTTTTTGGTCAAACTATTTTTTTCCCTCCCCCTATAAATACCAATGCCATTTTCACTCAATCCTCACACAATCACTCAATCTCTCTTCTTCATCTACTATATTCTCTTAAGCATTCTCCTTATTTTCTTAATCTCTTCCAAATTTCTTACTAATCTCTCCGTAATATCTTCATAATCCCCTCTTGATTTTGCATTAATCACTACTATTAGTACGTGAGGCATGGCTTCAAAAGGAAAGGGCAAGTCAACAGAGAGTTCATCTTCCCGCAACACCGGCCTCCGAGCCTTGTTCCGTCGCAAATTACGATTTGGGTCTTGACGATCAATTATCCGATGATGAAGTGAAAGAGTTGGATGTGATGGCGTCTAGGAATCCAACAACAAAACCGACGCCTACAAGTCATGAACCTGCCGTGGAGGAAACTCAAGCACAAGGTAAATCCACGAGACTAACTGCTTGGGTTTGGGAGCATTATGGGGTCATATACGATGGGAAGTCGAGGTACAAGAAATGCAAACATTGCGGGAAAAAATTGGTGCATAGAAAGAATTCCAGCACTGGAACGCTGAAGCGGCATATTGAAAATCAACATCCTAACGTCCTCCCTAGTACCGGGACTAGTTCTGGAAGACAAACACAACTTGGGTCTACAACCGGCGCCGGTGGACCAGGTATATTTCGTTTTAACCAACAATCTTGTAGAGAATGTATGGTAAATTGGATGATGCTTACCGAAAAATCTTTTTCACAAGCTGAAGATGTCCATCTAGAATCTTGGATAAAATCACAATTAAATCCTGTATTTAGAAAAGTATCTAGGAAAACTGCTAGGAAAGAAAGCTTTAGACAATTTGAAGCCAGAAAATCAGATTTGCAAGCATATTTTTCTACTCTTGATCATTGTGTGGCATTTACTTCTGATATGTGGACATCACCTATAGGTCAGTCATTCTATTGTGTTACTTCTCATTGAATTGATTCTGATTGGATAATGCAAAAAATGAATTTTTTCATTTAAGGTTATTGAAACAGATCATACTGGTTATCAAATATTTAATTGCATCTTAGAAACTTTACGTGATTATTTTTGTACTGATAAAGTTCTGTGCATTTCATTTGATAATGCTTCAAATAATGATGTTGCCGCTCGTCTTTTGAGTCAAAACTTCAAACCACCTCTCAACGGTGTATTCTTTCACGTTAGATGCATGTGTCATATTTTGAACATTTGTGTGCAAAAGGGTTTAGAAGTTCCCCAAAATGAGATTTTGCCTATTCAAAACTCATTAAAATATTTAATATCCAGATCTACTGTTTTTCATGAATTTAAAAGATTTTGTATTGAAAATCAAAAGCCATTTTCTTGGAAACGGTTTAAATTGGATTGCCCAACCCGCTGGAACTCCACATGTTTGATGTTGCAAGATGCATTACCGTATGCAAATTTGTTATCACATTTTATGAATTTAAAAATGGGTTGTGAATTTCTTACGACTGAAATTTGGGAGAAATGTTCCAAAACCGATGAATTGCTCAAGTTTCTTTACGAGGTAACTGAATTTTTCTCTGGTATTTACTACCCAACAAGTCATCAAGTTTTGTTTCATTTAGCGAACATCACATATGCTTTACATCAGTTTAAAGATGATGAGTTGTTAAAACCGACTGTCGAAGCCATGTCGGCTAAGTGGCTTCAATATTTCGAAAACATTCCACCTATCTTTTTAGTCGCTTCTTTACTTGACCCGTATGTCAAATTAACGGGCACAACAACACTGCTTGAAAGAATTTTTCATACTTATTTAGAAATGTCTCATATAAATGTTTTGGCTATGTTTGCTTCTGCTTCCGAGTACTTGCATTCTTTATACAAGTTATATTGTGAGTGGCATTCGGATAAGGTAAGATTTGAAGCTCCTCAAACCAAGCCTCCAAGGAGATCAATCTCCTCAAAATTCAACCCGGCCCTCCAAATGCTCAAACGACCCTGACCGATGACATCGGGAGTAGCTAAGGTCGATGACTATCTCAACACATCGTTCGAGGCAAGCGACCTTGACATATTGGAGTAGTGGAAATAAAAGAGATCAAGATTTCTGATCTTGTCGATAATCGCACAGGAGATTCTTGCCGTTCCAGTATCGGCCATCTCATCCGAGGCAGCGTTTAGTGCCGGAAAACGGGTGATAACAGAAAAACGGTCAAGGTTGACACCTAACGCGGTAGAAGTATATGTGTGCAACCGAGATTGGGGCCTCGCAGCACTCCGACAGCAAGACCAAAAGAGTTCGGATGAGGAGGTAATATCCGATACCGAGACTTGAATTTTTTTTTTTCAATCATACATGTAGTTTGTATTTGATTTGATTATGCTGTTCAGCATAGATCATAGGTTTCTATTATTTATCATTTCCGGAACGTTTTTGTCATATCAAAATGTAAGGCCCGTTCCAATTATTTGTAAGTGCCGTTTAGTTTTTTAACTTAATAAAACTTACACCGGAGGTGGTGTTTTTTCTTAAAAATATTTATGACTTATATAATTAATAATGGTTCTATTTTTTATATATATTTTTTAAAAAAAAATAAAAATAAAACCCGCGCCGTCCCACCCCGGGACCGGCTCGAAACTGCCCCGCCTACAACGGGGCCGAGCCTGGTCCTCAGGACCCAGGACCAGGACGGGACGATCCCGGGCCGATCCTACCCGGTTCTCACCTCTAGCTAAGATATCACTTAATACCATTTAATTTAGTGACTATACTGAAACTTTTCAAACCTTATTTACTTGGTTGATTTATTTTCAAAATTTAAGGGTCATCAACTCTTAATCACTCCGATCACAATTTTAGGACTCATTTCACAATTCAACTAAAATTATGACTCATTTGGTAATCTTTCCCTGCCTTGCTCCCGCTGCAATTCCGCCACTTTTGAACACCCCTAGGCTCACTGCGATCGGACCCAAAATACCTGCAATAGCTGACCGCACTAAGGCTCACCGTTATTTGACCTAGAATTCCCACCATCACTAAATGCCGATCATGAGGTACAATGCTTTGACTCTGATGATCTCCTAGATAATCTCTTCTCTGAGTTCGAAGAAGCAACAGTATCCATGTTCTTGTGCACCTTTTAGAGCTGCCCAATCAAGTAGAAGAGCTAAATGTTGAATTAAATGTTATAGTTGTTGTTGTATTTTTCTCGGACTTAAGGTTGAACTTATGTAGAAAAAGAGCTTTGAGTAGATTGGTTCTTTTGAAGGATAAGGTCATGAAATGCACGCCAGATGCTCAAAGAAATGCCCATGTGGGTTGGATTGGGTTATGGAGAGCAGAATTGATTTTAGTGAAAGTTAAAAGTTTAAAATTATTGATTGAAAAAAATTTGAAGGCCAAAGTTGATTTTGAATTTATTTTAGTGTTATTTAATGAACATCATCATTTTCCATCCATGTTAATGGTGAAATCTATAGAAAGTACCAAATTTGGATGCGCTATATAAGTTTCTGTAGTTCGATATGACAAATCTAAAGTTTTTGTACCCATTTAAGACATGAAAATAAGATAGGATACCCCGATAAGACAAATTTAAAGTTTGTTGTGATATGTTTTTTGGATTATGTTGTTGTTAGTTTGAACTATAATTATCTGTTGCTCAATTTGTAACCTGTTGTCAGTTAATAGTTCATTTTCAATCCTACAAGTTTTTCAATTTTTTTTTATCATTTTCAATCCTGTAACTTTTTCAAATTTTTTAAGGGAGCTGTAAAATTACTCAAGTTACCAAATGAATCCTAAAATTAGTCAAATTGCCAGATGAGTTCTAAAATTATGATTGTAGTGATTAAGAGTTAAAGACCCTCAAATTTTGAAATTTTTTTCAAGTAACTAAGGTTTAAATAGTGTCAGTTTAGTCACCGAGATAAACGGCATTAAGTGCCATGTTAGCACTTTCATCAGCCAAACAAGTTGTAGGACTAACAGAGCTAACAGTTTTAATGTTATAGGACTCATTTGGCAACTCCACAAATTATGAGACTGATATGGCAAATTTGAAAAAGTTGGAGTACGAAAAATGTCCTTTCCCCTTGTTTACATATTGATAAATTTTTAGGACTCTAATAGAAATTTACAAAATTTTAGGACTTAAATAAAAACTCAAAAAGTTTTAAGACTTCAATAAAAAAGTTCTGAAAGATTTATGATTGAAAGTCATTTCCCCTAGCTTTGTTCCATTTGGCGTTTTAAAGTCTTTTAGGGAAAATAACAATTTGTCTTTCATTGTTTTTTCTTCCAAATGCTTTTTAAAATTATTCATTCATTTTCATACAGTAAGAAGAATAAATCTTTTCCTTTTCAATTTTTCTAAACAAACTACAATATTTTTTTCTATTTATGTATTAAATGTTAAAAAAATCACACTTTGTGAAGGATTTCTTTGTTGATATAATTCAAATTAATGCGACACAGGATGCCCCGTAGTATAACTGGCGTACAAAATTCTTCTATTTCCGTAGGTTACAGTAATATTCTTTTCCAATTTAGGGAAAATATTGTCTTATTTATCCTTTTTGGAAAATTTTCAAAGCCATTAATAAGCTTCTTATTTCTCTATGACTATGGTGGAGATTACTTTTTAATGGCTAAAAATATTTATTTTAAGATATCTTTTCTGCTTTGAAACTTTTAATTTTGCTTTAAGATCATAAAAAAAACAGATTTTTTTTAAAAAAACCTATATTTTTAGCTTAAATTTTTTTCTAAATTTGGAAAATGTAAAAAATTATAAACAAAAACTACTCAAATGAAAATTAAAAAATTATATGAAATTCTTACTTGTAAGAAAATATTTTTTAAGTCAGAGAAGAACAGACTACTTTTAATCCTAAATCTTTTGTAACTTTTCTATTTAAATCCTAAAAATTTACAAAATTTTATTTGAGTCTTAAAGATTACAAAAATGTGGAAACAATTAGTATTAAAATTAATCTCAGAACAAGTTGCTAATGATTTAGGCTAAGTGTTTATACATTTTTCTAGTTTTAACACTTAAACAGAAACTCACAAAATTTTAGAATTTAAATAAAAAAGCTATCAAAGTTTTAGAACTGAATGTATTCTTTTCCTAAGAATATATGAACCTTCAAAGTCAACGTGGTTAAATATTTTATTACCGTGAATGGTATATGGGATGAAAAAAATTGTGACAGAAAGTAAGGAATAATACTATCAAAGTGAAGGTAAAAATATAGGGCTAGCTTATTTTGGATTAATAATAATGTATTAGTATTGATTATTATTATACACAGTAATTATTAATCCAAATTATACAATTGAAATATAGAAAGCTGAAAAGAACTTTTAAACAAAAAATAACCAAATTTACTATAGTGCAAACTTGTAATTAAACATGACCCTAAGAAAAGAGGAAAATAAATGAATTTTTAAATGAACATGATGCCTGGCGCATCCATTGGTACCATAGGGTTTCATTTTTTTTTTTTTATAATCAAGATTTTTCACCTCTATGAGTACATAATGATGCAACTGGGCGAAAATTACCATCGACCCTTCCACATAATCCAATATTATGTAGTTGCAATAATCTATTGAAAATACAGTTTTTATAATCTTACTAATTTTTTATGAATTTTTCTAATATAAGGCATTAAAAAAATTCATAAAAATTTAACAACATTATAAAAATTTACTTTCAAATTGATTATTACATCTATATAATATTAGCTTTCAAATGAAATTAATTTTAAATAAAAAACAAGTAACAGTTAAAATAAGTTAGCTGACTTAAGTTAAAATGAATTAGCTATTAGTCTACTACTTTCTTACATATTCATAAGGTCCCGCTAAGTTTTCAAAGTTTTATTTTAGTCACTATCTGCAAGAATTCTTGCAATTACATTTTTTTCCATAGAATTCCAAGGCTTTGTCCCTAATTACTTATATTTTTATTTAACGCATCCAATAAAATAACATTAACCCAAAATATTGTTGGCTACAATGGGCGACAACTGAGACACTAAAACATCCGTTCAAAGCAAAGAAATCATCACACAATAGGGCAACACAAGCTAGATGATGAGCAGCTCCATTTGCCTCTCCGAAACCATGTGATTCTAAATGAAAATGAAATCCTTGACCTCCTTGAATTTAAGCCAATAAACCCACTAAATTATTTGAGCTAGTAACAGTCTATGTGACTGTTAATGGGTAGGCCCATGAGACTTCTATATAAATGAGTACTATGTCTCGTTCTTAACCTAATTGTGATTAGAATAACGGAACTTTACCCATTGAGAATGATTTGGTCTAAGGATAAGGGAGAAGCTCCTATTGTAACTGCTCGTCATAATTTTTGCTACGTATTACGATAAATCAAATCAGGTCAGATGTTTTTGTTCCTCGCGTTTAATTTTTGCATTCTACGCTCTCATCTGTGGTCCTATTAGGCTTTAGGAATATTAATATGTGATATCAAAGCATAACACATGATCATAACATACATGAGTGAATTAAATTAGTTCTCGGATCATGCAATTGGATATTAGATTCCCTATCCTATGCATGTTTTGGTTGATGTGTTGCTTGTTAGCCCTGTTTCTAATTTTGTTTTGTTTTGTTAGTTGCTTCAATAAAACAAAATAAAGAAAGTTAGAAAGTTTTAATAGAATGGAAACCATGTCCTTCATAAAGAGATCAGAGGGAAATGATGGCATCATGAGGTCGCATAGGGTCCAGCGACTAGAATTGTGGCTGATGCAGGTCACTTCTGGCGATGCCTGGCCATGGATGGTTGCTACTGGAACATAGTAGCCATGGCCAAGTGTAGGTTTCTGAATTACTTTCCGGTGATTTATCGCCAGATAATTTCAAAAACGTGAAATTGGTATGTGGAATATATATTCCTAAGGTTTTGGGGTTGAAATCGGTCAATTGTGATTAAAAAGAAAAAAAATTGCTCTTGGGTTGAAAGCTCCAGGAAGATGGAATCTTGTGTGTTGTGGGTCAATTGCAAGATTGCCATCTGTATTTTGTTCTTTTGAAAAATTAAATCTTGGATTTTATATTAGTAAGTTATATCATGGATGTCGGCTACAATTCTTGATAGCTATTAAATTTTTCTCCTTTGTGCATTTCAGTCCCTAGACTTTCATAATGAAACCTACAGCTGCGGACTCGATAAAAGTAACCCCCAAACCTTTAATTAAAGCCACACTAAACTTTATTTTCTTGCTATAAATGCTAAATTCACTTTAATTGAAGAGACACATGTGGCCGTGGTGTCTCATGAAGGTAAAGTCAAAGCAAATACGCATAATTAATTTATTTATAAATTGAAATTAAAGGACATGTTATGAAGTTACATAAAATTGGTCCCTAAAATCTTGGATTGCAACTCAATTGACCCTAAACTTTTAAATTTAACCAGTTAAAGGATTTTTCATGCAATCCAGTTTCTTTTCACCATAATCAATGAGATAGATGAAGTTTCCACATCTCATAAAGGTTAATTAACTGATGAGATATATAAGGTCTCATATCTCAAAAGTGTTAGTAAATTAATCATTGAGATATATATATGATATATATATATATATATAATATATATATATATATATATATATATATATATATGATTTTGATATCTCATAAATGTTAATTAGCTAATGAGATATATAATGTCTAACGTCTCATAAAGTTTAGCTAATTAATTAATGTGATACATAGAAGATTTACTATCTCGATATCGTCATTATGATGAATATGCATGATTAATCCATTTTCCTTGGAATAAAAATTTTATTCCTTAAAGTTTTGATCAAGATGCAAATGACACGACTTTCTATGATTGGAGAGAGATATTTCTAAAATTTATTCTCTAATTAAGGTTAAGTCATATGGTTATTTTCCTAAGCCCCATATTTTTAAAAAATTTCGTGGCATGTGAGGGGACATCAAATATATCCTGTTACAGGAGAATTTTATTGATTTTGTTAAATTGTAGTCACCAAAATGGCCTATTTGCCAAATTTTGATATTTCATTCTTGCATGATTAAGGATGTGTCTGATTGAATGCATAACTATTCAGCCCAAATGTGTTGGTTATGCATAAGATCTAGAGATGATGCACATAAGCCATATGGTTGAGACTTGACTAGTTCGAGCAATCTATACACCCAAAGGTGGTAGACTCAGTGAGAATTGGAATGGATTCTCTAGATCATTCTTATGTGTAAGGATTGTGGGATTGCATGCCATGCATTTTGCCTAAAGGTGTTTCATAGTGATATGCTCGAGTTTTCGGTGAAGATATTGTTATGGCTTTCAATATCAATGGCTCCTTTCATTTCTTAGTTATAGCATCACTTGATCATTTGAATCACTTTTCTTGCTCTTAGTTTGATCATATATGCGACCAATGCATGAAGAGATAATGTTTGGAAACCTGCTTAGTGCCTATTAAGGGCTTTAATGGTCAAATTTTTTATGTCCTATTGTTAAACTATTTTGATATGGAAATTGGTACCATACTTGAGAGGTTTTACCTCATAAAGTGAAATAGGGTAAAATCAAGTTAGGTTGTACAATTGGGATGGTCCACATCTAGTTTAAGCTTAAAGTATGTAGTATTAAGAAGCTAAACAAATTTACCTTCTAGGTTTAAGCTATTTAGGTAAACGCATAACATCCTTGTAAATCCTGGGTGATCAATGATATGGTTTTCCAAGAATATGGACAAAATAGGGGATATGAGATTAAAAATGCTCAAACTACCTTGTTTGAATTAAGTAATCACAAACAAGTATTAAGGTAAACATGTTTAATTTATTGCTCCTACATTGTTCAAAATTTCAAAGGTCAAACTAAGTGATGAATTGTCATAAAAAAATGTCGAGGTGTTTTGTTTGGAAGAAGGGGGATCATAAAGATTAAAAGTGTTCTAAGTGAAACTTGGTTAGAAAATTGGAATCTAAAGTAACTCATTGGTTCTTGTTTTAATTGAATCCTCTGTGGCCATATGTAGATCTAGGTATCATAGTGCAAAATAATTGCCTGTTTTACACATTTTAAGGATTCATAAACAAGAAGATACCAAATAAAAGAGTTAATGTTAATAATTGGTAATGATGTGGAGATGATATAGATCTCAAGTAGTATTCAATTTCTATTTGATTTTTATGTCATCTCTTATAGTAGTAAACATATCATTAACAAATTATCTCCAATAAAAAAGTGGTTTTTCATGTTATGGTATAAGAACTTAGTCACATCTCTTAGGAAGAGTAAAAAAGATGATAAAGGATGACGTCTTCTTTACTCTTGATAATAAGAACCTAAAGACATGTATTACTGCTTTAAGGATATGCTAATTAAGATTAAGGAAAATAGGCTATTAGTCACTTAGTCCTATTAAAGATCCTCTATATTGACATTGATAGACCACACTCGTACATAAAATATAACCTTAAAAATTTGTTACATTTTATTAATGATTTATCCCATTTTGATGTTATTTTTTCAAATATAGACAAATTTAAGGTTCTTGATCAATTCAAGATGCCAAAGACTTAAATTGAGAAACAATTTAGGGTGAATGCCAATTTTTTTTAAATTTGACCATAAAATAAGTATTATGGCAATCATGTGGGAGAAATGGACCATGTAGTATGTTTGTTAAATACTTTACCTTTATGGAATAGTAACTTAGTTTACTATGCCAAATGTGTTTGAACAAAATTGTGTGCTAAAATGTGAAATCATACATTGATGAACCATCTGTATGTATACTATCATGACTGCTATCAGTTAAGGCTATCAAAGGTTTTTTCACATAGCCTCATAAAGGACTTATAAAGTAGTATATGAATAAATTAATCTTTGAGAAATGGACTTATAACAAACCTAGCTATGAGATACTCTTTGGATGTTTGCATCTCATTGAGAAAAAATTATAATCTTGTTATGTTGATGATCATTCATTAAATGCCATTATTATTTTTAAAGGATGTTGATTTCTATGATAGATTGAGAATTGTAGAATCAAAGTAACTAAAGTTCTAAATTTGATCATTCTTAGACTATGGAAAAGAATGAGAATACCATTAAGGAGTACTCTTATACACTTATAGTAATTTGACTATTGGACAAAATTTTTTGGTAATTCTCATTGAAGAGTGAAAACCTATACAATTATAAGTTGTAAAGGTATAAAGTTGACACAAAAATGGTTGTTTCTTTTGAGAAGTTTGAAAGGGCAAAGAAGGTATGCTTACTATTTTTTTATGATCTATTATGAAAGAATGATTAGATATCTTTTCATGTCTAAATTCATAAGTTACGTCTAGTTCTCATAATGGTCTACATAGGGACAGATGGCCATCTTTAAGACATAAAATTAGCAATAAGGAGTCATGACTAAATTATAACTTAAGCATTTAACAATGGTTAACTTTCACTGATAATTCTTGGCAAACTATCACTGACGTATGTAAGGTTACCTTCCACTAGTTAGTGATAACAAATTGTCACTAAGTTAATGAACACAGGTTATCTCTAAATTAGTGGCGACTAGCCATTACTTAATAGATATGAAAGCCATCATTAACTTGTTGGCAATTCACTAATATAGAGGAACTAATGATGGTTATAGTAAAGGCTGGTCGTCATTAGGTAGCGATGATAGCTGTCGCTAACTCCACTAATGGCAAGAGTATTAGTAGCAAAACGTGTAGCAACAACTAGCTGTCACCACCTTCTGTTTAGCCTTCAATAAAAAAGCTTTGTTTAGTAATGATTTTCTTATAGATGTCCAAGATTGTTTTCTTAGTAGATTGACATAAATTTTTGTTGTTTAGGTGTTTACTAGTTGTGTGTATGGTTGATAGGTGCTTTTCTCTAAAGGTTTGTTCACAAGTTGTATGCTTTTTATGGTCATTTTATAGTATTGATCTGTCAAAGAACTTGCAATGGGTTCAACTTCCTATCCTATATAAAAGGGTAAACGGTTAGAAAGGGTTCTCATGCTAAAAAAAGGTCAAGTTTATAAAGAATTCTCTACGTAAATAGGTAAATAGTTAGAGAGGGCTCTCTACCTAAAAAACTAAATGGTTAGAAACAGTTTTCTACCTAAAAGAGTAAATAGTTAGAAAAAGTTCTTTGCCTAAATAAGGTAAATAGTTAGAAAGGGTTCTCTGCTAAATATATAAATGATTAGAGAGAGTTCTCTACCTAAAAAAGGTTAATGGATAGACAAGATTCTCTTCCAAAAAAGATAAATGGTTAGAGAGAGTTTGCTACTTACAATGGTAAGGTTAAAGAGGATTCTTTGCTTAAAAAGGTAAAGGGATCGAGATAGGGTTCTCTACCTTGAATAAATTTAGAGGTGATAAAGAAATAGAGTTCACTACCTCAAAGATAAATATGGGCAGTAAAGAGACATGGTTTTCTACCTTAAAAGAAATAAGATGCTGAAACCAAAAATTTCTATACCTCTTAAATCATATTGGTAAAAGTGGGTTCTCTACTAAAGTAAATAGAATAAGAGAATAGCTTGTTTCTTCAAAATCAATAGAAAAGTTCATATTAAAAAAAGTAAGGAAAGTTCATTAACCTCACAACTAAAGGCAGAAAGATTTGTTATTCTTGGATTTTTACACTTTAAGAAGATTCTATTGTTAGAAGCGAGGAAAGTTCCTTAGCCTGGTAAAAAATAAGGAAAGAGCTTTTCTCCTTTTATTTTTTAAAGTTAGGAAGGTTCCTATCATAAAATGACAAGGAAAGTTACTTTGCCCATAAAAAAGTATGAAATGATTTAAAGTATGAAATGATTTTTTCTCCTTGGAGTTTTAGATCTTAGGCAGGTTCCTAATGTAAAAAGGTAAGGAGAGTTCCTTAGCATGATATAAAAGCAAGAAAAAGTTTTTCTCCTCATATTTGTAAAAGTTTGAAAGGTTTCTATTGTAAAAAGATAAAGAGAATTCCTTAGCCTGATAAGAAAGGTTGAAAAAGTTTTTCTCCTTAGATATTTAGATGTTAAGAAAGTTCCTAGTGTAACAAAGTAAGAAGAGTTCCTTCGCCTAGTTAGAGAGGAGGAAAGGATTTTTCTCTTTGGATTTTTAGATGATATGAAGGTTCCTACTGTAAAGTTAGTAAGAAAAGTTCCTTAAACACATAGAGGTTTCTACTCATGATTTTTTTTTAGTGAAAAGGTTCTCAATGTTAACCTTACAAATGGCTTTTTATGCATCATGTCCAATGAAACATATAAAGAGGGCAGCTGTTGACACCCAATTTTGTCTTATACTAATTTTACTTTTGGCCTAGGTGTGACATAGTCAGTTTAGGAGCCTTTTTGTATTCTTAGTGTCAATTGGGGGCAAATTGGCCATTCATTAGCATAATTAGGTTGATTTTGGTCATTTTAAAGTTTTCACAGTTAATAGAATTATGTACATTTAGATTATGTTATAATTTCGTACTATAGATTTTTTAAGAATTTAAAATGGTCATTTAGGCTAAAAAATTATGCATTAATTTAGTTTAGGTACTAATTTAAAGTCGTAAGAGTCATTTGGGGTCATTTTAGGGAAAAGAATAAAGTTTGGGAGAAAATGGAGCTTTTAGTGAAAATAATGCAAATCTAGGGGTAAATTCATCAAGTCTTTAAAGTTTGTGGAAAATATGGCAACTTTATAAAGTTTTGGGCCAATCAGACAAATCTATTAAATTTTTTTGCTCAATTGACAATCATTGAAAATTTTGAAGAGTAATCCAGTTCATTTTAAATTAAGTCAATTGACTCCAAAATGGCTTATTTTTATTTTTACGTCTACTTTACCTGGAATTAATTTTAATTAAAAGCCAATATTATATACTGGTAATATAATCCATTGAAAATACAATTTTTGTAATCTTACTAATTTTTTATGAATTTTTATAGTTTAAGGAATTAAAAAGGAAAATTTCATAAAAATTTAGTAACATTATGAAAATTTACTTTCAAATGGATTATTGCATTTACATAATATTGGTTTTCAAATGAAATTAGTTTCAAGTAAAAAAAATGTAAAAGTGAAAGTAAGTCAGGTGACTTAAGTTAAAGCAAATCGGAGCATACATTGAATCTGTAAATATTATATTTTATAAGATTTTAACAAAATTTGGTTCAAAATTATGCGCTAAACATTTTGTTGAGCCATAACTGTTATGGCTCTCCTAGTGGAAAGCTATTTTGGAACCTTATTTCAAGTTCACATAGCAAGAATAGGTATGTTGGGCAAAGTTTACTAAGTTCCGAGAAATTTAAGGCACCAAATGAGGTTCGGGGGTAAAATAGTAATTTTACATCCCAAAGAGTTGAGCTGAGTTCTGAGAGTTAAAAATGAGTTTTTAAATCCTAACTTCTACTTTTAACTCAAGTTTAGTTCAAATAAACAAGATTTGACCAAGTTTGATTAAAGTTACATAAAGGATGGGACTTATTTGTAACTTTTTAAATAGTTTGGTGGCTTGGGGTTTAAAAGAGCATATAAGTTGGTAAAGGAGAGGGATGGTTGCCATGTGCTTCCTAAACCCGAGTTCATCCTTCTCTCTACGAATTCTCCATCAATTCAAGCTCAAAACCAAGAGATTTTCGTGGAAATTGAAACCACCAAGGATATACAAGCTATGGAAGGCTTGTTTCAAGCATGATTTCAAGTTTTTGAAGCTTGGAACCGAGTTTTCCACTATCCCCTATTTTTTATGCGAGGTAACACTTAAGTTCTTGGTGAATTCTTGTTTATTAGATGTTTGGAAGCTTGGGTTTTGGTTAGAAATTAGTAATTTGGTGTTTTATGTCTTTGTTTACTTGGAACTTAGGTAGACTTTGAGGAACTCGGTTTTTGGTTCAAGAGAGGAGTGATTCTTGCTTGTGGATTGAAACTAAGGTAAGGGAGTTATGTTTTCAAGCTTGATTAATTCTATTGAATAGAATTTGCTTGATGAAATCAAGTAGTTTTGGTAATAGCATTAGTTAGTGGTTTGGTTTGATCATGGTGGACTAATGTGTTTGGCTTGATTGGAATTGATGGCCAGGGGCCTCATCGTTCAGAGTCATGATGACTGGAGGAGAGACTTCTGGGAGGAAGAACGCCTGGTGGATTGGATCGCCCAAAGGAGAGTGCCTGAAAGCTCAGAAACAAAGGGTTAGGAGGCCCCCGGAGTGTTTTTCCGGGGGGGGGGGGGAGCCTCCGACGCCCAAGTCAGTGGTTGGCTGAGAGAAAGGCAGAGAAAATAGCACAAAGGGCTGAGGAGTCTCGCCTGGTAATTTTCTCAGAGTGTGGGAGCAGTGTTTTGCCAACCAGCCTCCTGCCAAGTATTAATTCCTGGTATTTATAGGAGCGCCTAGCCCGTTCAGATCGCGACACGTGTTCGGTCGGATGTTCCTGAATTTCTGGGCGTAGGAGACAGATAGCTGGTAGTAGGTTGCCTTGAGCCATGTGCTGAGACGGGCCATGATGTGATTTTGATGGCGTCAGCGTGGCAGTGCGCCTTTTGAGGCGGATTGTGGCGTCTGTGAATGGATGTGTCAGAGGCTTCCTTAAATGCTTCCATAAATGCTCCTGCCGTACTCCCGAGGTCCCTGGGTGAGGTCGTCCTTTGGTACGGACAGAGCCTCTTCGGGAAACAAGCCCTCAGTTTGGGGGTTCCCAGTTTCAGGGAGTTTCGCCTTCGGGGATATCATGTTCGGCTCGCTATGTCTGGTGCCACTTTCCGAAGGCGATCTGTTCACAACCTTGGGGGGGCAAGTAGTGTCCTTGGGTTTTCCTGGCGTGCCGGGCTCGGAGCTCTTCGGCTATCTCCCGAGGTGCATGATCACACCTTTTCTCGGGTAGCGCCAGCTTCTTCTGGCCATTCTTGTGGCAGGGAGTTCGGCCAGATAGAGGCGATAGCGTTTGGGTATCACATGGCCCCCTTTGGAAAGCCAAAGTGAAGACTTCGATTTTGCATCTCTTTCCTAGGTTGTTTATGGGAGTCTCTTTGGAAGCTCAACCTGTTCCGAGGATGCGCCTTTTGCCCGAAGATCATGGGCTCTTCGGCCTTGGCCTGTTCTTTGGTGTCTTCGAGGCGGAGCCTGTGCCGAAGATACACCTCTTGCCCGAAGGTCATGGGCTGTTCGGCCATAGCCTGTCTCTTGGCGTCCTCGAGTTGGCCTGCTCTTTGTTTCTGCAGGTCTGTTTGGCCAAGCGTGTCAGTCTGAGCGGCGCGTCCCAGTTTTCCAGGGATGTCAGAAGACGTGTCCCCCATTTTTGCGCAGCGGTTGACACGTGGCACTTTGCCATTGGAGGAGAGTCGCGTCGGTTACAGAGGGCGCGCCTTTTCAGGTGCAGAGAGCAGCTACGGCGACGGTTCGCCTCCAAAGGGTACTTATGACGATGTTTCGGTTACCCACCTCTGGCTTATAAATAACCCATTCCATCATAAGTTCCTTTTGCTTTTTCTTCTGCTCTTTTCTCTGCTTTGCCCCTGTTCTTTGCACTTTCTTGCTTTCTGTGGCGGAGCTACCTTAATCAGAGCTTTTTTCCAGCCAACTTTCACGACGGCGTCCTCAGATTTTGGCAAATCTTTCGGTGGGTTATTTTCCGTTTTTCCTGAGCGTGATGGCTCAAGGGACTTCAGAAAACCTGCAGTCAAAGAAACTCTTTTACCTTCCTTTGGCCGAGCCTGTCCGCTCCAGAGGCTTTTTGAAAAGTCTGAAAAATTTGACTAAGTCTTTTTGCAGGCTTTTGCATTTCCATTTTATCCCGAACACGTTCGCTCGAGGGACTTCGGAAATTCCTTAGTCAAAAATTTTTCCTTCTTTTCCTTTTGTCCCGAGCATGTTTGCTCAAGAGACTTAGGAAATCTTTCGAGAGTTGTTTTCCGTTTTTCCCGAGCGTGATGGCTCAAGGGACTTCGGAAAACTGTCTCTGCGCTTATTTCGGCGAGTACTTCTGCGACGTTCTTGTTTCCCATCTTTCCCGAGCATGATGGCTCAAGGGACTTCGGAAAACTGCCTCTGCGAGATTTCTCCATCTTTTCCCGAGCGTGATGGCTCAAGGGACTCTGGAAGGTCAATCTGTGCTTTATTACGGCGAGCATCTTCGCGGAATTCTGCTTTGCACAATTTTGGATACTTAAGAACTTTCCTTAAGAGCATTCTGTACTTACAATTCCTCCGCTTCATCTTAGGCGTAGAATTTTTTCAAGGCGTCTGAGTGCCAAGTATTTTTCAATTCTACGCCTTCGGCGTCGCCAAGTTTGTACACGCCTTTTCGTACTTCGGTGAGAACCAGATAAGGTCCTTCCCAGTTTGCGCGAAGTACTCCGTGGGACGGCCTTCGGGGTGCAAAGTCAGCCTTTCGGAGAACGAGGTCTCCCTTCTTGATTTCTTTTGGCCTGGCCCGTAAGTTTACAGCCGCGGCCACTCTTTGCTGAAAAGCTTTTCTTCTCAGCTCGGCTATTTCTCTGTGTTCGCCGATGAGGTCGAGCTTGGTTTTGAGGCCGAGGTCGTTTCCACCTTCATCAAATATTTGCACCCGTATTGATGGTCTGACTATCTCGACTGGGATAATGGCCTCTGTCCTGAAGACTAGTGAAAAGGGAGTTTCCCCTGTGGCCCTTCGGGGCGTCGTTCGGTAGCTCCACAATACGCTTTGGAGTTCTCCTGGCCATTTCCCTTTTGCTTCTCCCAGTCTCTTTTTCAGGCCATCTTTTATGGTCCTGTTCGATACTTCCACCTGCCCGTTACTTTGGGGGTGAGCTACTGGGGCGAAGTGCATCTTTATTCCGAGGTCGCTGATAAATTCCTGGAATCCTTTGTCTATGAATTGGGATCCATTATCAGCTACTAGTACCCTCGGTATGCCAAATCTGCATACAATGTTCTTCCATACGAACTTCTGCACTTCTTTTGCCGAGATAGTTGCCAGCGGTTCTGCCTCGACTCATTTAGAGAAATAGTCCACTGCTACAACGCAGAATTTCACGCCTCCGGGTGCTGTGGGGAGTGGCCCAATAAGGTCTATACCCCAGACTGCGAACGGCCAAGGATAGTCAGCCGAACTTACCGTTTCCGAGGGTGCCCTCTGGATGTTCGCGTGTCTCTGGCAGCTACCACATTTCCGGACGAACTGTCTTGCGTCCTTTCTCAGGGTAGGCCAGAAGTATCCTTGGTGAAGTATCACCGCTGCAAGGGCATCAGTTCCGATATGTGAGCCACACATGCCTTCGTGGACCTCTTCAAGGATCATTTCAGTATCCTCTTCAGCCACGCATCTCAGCAGCGGGTTTGCATATCCCTGCCGGTATAACTCTTCACTAATCAGGAAGAATCGGCCGGAACGTCTTCGCAGTCTCGCAGCGTCGCCGGGGTCTTTGGGGAGCATATTTTCTGCGAGGTATCTCTTTATGGGATCTTTCCATCCTTTTCCCGAGGTCGCTATGCTCAGCACTGAGATGCTCGGATGGTCTAGCACCTCGGTGTATGTTTTCGACTTCGCCAAGCAATCTGCCTCAGTGTTATTCCGCCGAGGTACATTTTCGATCCGTACGGCGTCAAACTCTTGGATGAGCTTTGCTACCAGCTCGTGGTATTTTGCCAAGATTGGGTCCTTCGCCCCATAATCTCCTGCCGTCTGCCGAACTACCAGCTGGGAATCGCTGTGAGCTTTTAAGTTTCTCACGCCAATCCTTCTGGCCAAGCGTAATCCCGCTATGAGGGCTTCATACTCAGCCACATTGTTTGTGACGCTGAAGCTGAACTTGATAGCCTTCATTACCTCCAGGCCTTCGGGTCCTCTGATAACTATTCCAGCTCCCTGGTGTTCGGAACCCGAGGCTCCGTCAACATGCAAGGTCCATTCTGGCTCACCCTCGTTCGGATCTTGGTGGCTGTCCTCAGTGGTGGGTATTTCGGCGATAAAATCTGCCAGTGCTTGGGCCTTTATGGCCTTCCGAGGCTCATATGTGATTTCGTGTTCGCCAAGCTCTATGCACCACTTGGAGAGCCTTCCCGAATGGTCAACTTTTTTCATAACATCCCGTAGTGGTAGACTACTTCGGACGATGATGGGGTGAGCCTGAAAGTACGGTCGCAGCCTTCTTCCTGCAAGCACCAAGGCGTATATAGCTTTTTGAAGCAAAGGGTACCTGATTTCGGCAGCCATGCAGGGACCGAGCTTGCTGACGTAATAGACTGGCCATTTCTTTGGGCCTTCTTCTTTCACGAGGACCGAGCTTACAGCTTTCTCCGTGATGGCAAGGTACAATACGATCTTTATTTTCCAGCAGAAAGGATACAAGTTTTTCCTTGTCACCTTCGGCCAAGCTCTTCCCTATTCGGGTAGATTGTCCTGGGACAAGATCTACTGCTTCCGTTTCTACCTTTGAAGGATCTTTGCATCTCCATCCTTGGTGGCGAATGTGACAGTCAAGTACTTCACATCAGGGCGAATGTGCAGGTTTCCCTGTGTCTGCCTTCCAAGGACGGCATTGTACGAGGACTGGACGTCCATGACGATGAACCTCACCCTTGTGGAGGCGTACAACTCAGCTGCTCCACCTACCGAAGTCCTTTTCATCATCAGTGGGAGGTCGATTCATCCGAGGACGGGTAGTTTGGATGGCCCAACGCCGAAGGTGGGCGTGGTGACAGGCTTAAGCTCGCTGCTGGAGATGCCCAAGTTCAGCAGTAAGTGCGAGAATAGGACGTCAGCATTTGATCCATCATCAAGTAGCACCCTTTTGACGTCCCAGTTCCCTATCCTCGCCGTTATCAGCAGCGGATCGTCGTGGGGGAAGACGACGGTGGATCCATCTTCGCGGGCCAGTTTCTTCGCTGGTCTTTGATATTCCATGACCGCAATCTCTCTGGCTTTCCGCTTTCTTTCCGAGGATGGGAGCCCCGTGGTGATTGTTTGGATAACCCCTGCCCTCGGACTTCGGACGCCTATTGTGGCAGTCCTCATCTTCGGCCCTTTCTTCCTCCATTTTTCTGCCTTTCGGATTACGGGTCGCGATGAAACTGGCAGAACTTTTTTGCATTCTTCTTATTATCGGCGGTCATGGCCCTTGGCCGCCGAATCTGCATCCCTTGCCTTTCCAGTGCCATGAGAATGATTGGACCCTTCGGCGCGGTGGTCGGATGCCGAGCTCTGACTTCGGCCCTGCCATTCTTAGCTCCTCGGCTGTCATGTGCTGTTCGGCCCTTCGGTAAAATTCTCCGAGGGTGTCCGGGGGGTCCTTTGAGAACTCGTAGAACAGCTGTGAGTCCCGCCGAAGGCCCCGTGTCATGGCAAGAATGCGGATTTCGGGCCGAAAGTCTGGGACGCTCAGGGCTTCCCTGTTGAACCTTTCGACATAGTCTCGGATGGTCTCTCCGTTTCTCTGCTCTATGTTGAACATCTGGACAGGCATCTTCGCAGTCGGCCTGCTCCCTATGAATTGCTGCGTGAAGGCCATGGACAACTCCTGGAACTCAGTGATGGTCCCTGGAGGCAATGAATTGTACCACGCAGTTGCTGGCCCTGTGAGGGTGACTTTAAAGCATTTGCACATGGTAGCGTCATCAGCACCGTGCATTATCATGCTGCGTCTGTACTTCGTCAAGTGGGCCTGTGGATCTGTAAGGCCATCATAAATTTCCAGACGAGGTATTCTGAAGTTACCTAGCATAGCTGCCTCAACGACGGCCTGAATGAATGGGGAGTCATCTTCGCAGCATGTTCCAGAGAGTCTGGCCCAAACGGGTTTTCTGGCCACTTGTTTCTCCACTCTGTCCAGCCGTGCTAGTATCCTCTCCATAAGCACTGTGGCGCTAGGGCCTTCTTCAGGGAATGGAGATCGCCGGCGCCTCTTCGGGGAGCGAGTTCGGCGCTAAGGGGACAAGGACCTCGCCTCAGGCGACGAACTGCTTCGCTGTGAGACTCTTGGTCGCTTGGACCCGGTTTGTCCCACAGGCCGTTTCCTGAGGGCTATATCTTCTGTGGATGATTCTTCGCGAGGGTCTCCACTCCCCGAACTGCGATGTGTAGACTTGGGGCTTCTCTCCCGAGGGCGTGTCGGTGAGGGGGGTCTCTGGGCCCGTGCCTGCTGTGGCCACCTTCGGTCGATCTGCTGGGTCATTTCAGCAACGACCGAACGCTGAAAGTCCCTCAAGAAGCTCATGGTGACTACCAGAGGGCGGTCTTCCTCAGGCGCAGAAGTCCCTGGGAGTGTTTGCTCAGCAGCCGGTTGTATCTCAGGCGCGGACGGGGACCTTGGGAGTCCCTTGTCCTTAGAATGCCGAGTCTCAACGACGGCGATCTCAGAGCGGGTTCCCACAGACGGCACCAAATGATGGCCAGGGGCCTCATCGTTCAGAGTCATGATGACTGGAGGAGAGACTTCTGGGAGGAAGAATGCCTGATGGATTGGATCGCCCAAAGGAGAGTGCCTAAAAGCTCAGAAACAAAGGGTTAGGAGGCCCCCGGAGTGTTTTTCCGGGGGGGGAGCCTCCGACGCCCAAGTCAGTGGTGGCTGAGAGAAAGGCAGAGAAAATAGCACAAAGGGCTGAGGAGTCTCGCCTGGTAATTTTCTCAGAGTGTGGGAGCAGTGTTTTCCCAACCTGCCTCCTGCCAAATATTAATTCCTGGTATTTATAGGAGTGCCTAGCCCGTTCAGATCGCGACAAGTGTTCGGTCGGATGTTCCTGAATTTCTGGGCGTAGGAGACAGATAGCTGGTAGCAGGTTGCCTTGAGCCATGTGCTGAGACGGGCCATGATGTGATTTTGATGGCGTCAGTGTGGCAGTGCGCCTTTTGAGGCGGATTGTGGCGTCTGTGAATGGATGTGTCAGAGGCTTCCTTAAATGCTTCCATAAATGCTCCTACCGTACTCCCGAGGTCCCTGGGTGAGGTCGTCCTTTGGTACGGACAGAGCCTCTTCGGGAAACAAGCCCTCAGTTTGGGGGTTCCCAGTTTCAGGGAGTTCCGCCTTCGGGGATATCATGTTCGGCTCGCTATGTCTGGTGCCGCTTTTTCGAAAGTGATCTGTTCACAACCTTGGGGGGGCAAGTAGTGTCCTCGGGTTTTCCTGGCGTGCCGGGCTCGGAGCTCTTCGGCTATCTCCCGAGGTGCATGATCACACCTTTTCTCGGGTAGCGCCAGCTTCTTCTGGCCATTCTTGTGGCAGGGAGTTCGGCCAGATAGAGGCGATAGCGTTTGGCTATCAGGAATGATGTTTAAATGCATCATAGGAAGGTTAGTGATGGTTAGTTGTGGTCTCTAAAAGGTGTACTACACGTATGTAAAGTTTGAAGGCTTTCCATGCATGTTTGATATGTTTGGAAAGTGTTCAAAGTTCATAGCAGCAAAATTGGAAGCTTTCTAGGCATTTCACAGGTTTGGTGACGCGTCGCCAATCCATACAAGTTCCCACGGCACGGCACCAATATCTGAAAGATAGGCAGAACGTCAACAACTGTGGCAACGTGGCGACGTGTCACCGAGACAACATTGACACCCGGTTTTGTTTTCTTCATAACTTTTCGTTTGAGTGTCCGATTGAGGTGATTCTAGATTCCACGCGAAGCTAAGAGGGAGTACTATCACCTCCATGACTTCACCACACTTAAAATGGTCTAGTTTTAAAGTTATTTTAACTCAAAATGAAGGTAAGTTTTAAAGGAAAATATGGTCACAATGAGCACCATTAGTTGGTGCAAGGTTTAGTACCATCGAAAGCCTAGTTAAGACTTTGGATTTGAGGCTTCGATGTGGAAACCTTAGTGCACCTAGTTGGGGTTCCAAAGAACCTAGTAAATGAGTCCAACCATGATCATTGCCACTCCACTAGTGTGAACCAAGTAATGGTGGATAGGGAAGCACCATGGATGAAGGCTTAGTGCACTTGTTGCCTAGCCAAGTTGTGCCTTGAGGTACAAGTGAAAGCCTAGTGTATCCTTGGTAGGTTAAATGGGTGGAGTCATAGTACACAAGTGACCTAGTCAAGTCTAAGGACTTGAGGCACTATGTGGAGGCCTAGTACACCTAATGGATTTCTTACAGCATAAGCAAGGAGCATCCACCATGTTCGCCTGCACAACAACTAAGGGAAGGCTACGTTACTACGTCAGTCAGTAAGCTAAGGCTTATTAGGAGCGAGTTAGTGGCCAGAACTTGCTAGGCACGGAGTGACGCCCCGTGAGGAGGACTAGGATGAGGAGAGGTCCCAAGGGACCTAGGTATATACGCATATATTAGACCCTCATGCTGCAAGCGCATATAGCAAGTTTCATATATTTGTATATGTTAAGTCCTCATGATTTTTTCTTGCAGGTTGAAGACCCCTTACTGAAAATCTTTGATTCTCACTCCCTTACTTTTTGTTCTGCAGTTTTGGGTGTCATTGAGCGAGCAACCGTTGAGGGTTGTTGAGCTAGGCTTATGAGCAGGTCTTTGGTTTATTTGAATCTTTATGATTCTAGTCTATGGGTTGCTTGTTGGTTAAGTTATTGTACTAGCTACAATTATCTTTTTGGCCTACAGAGGCTAGTGAAGCACAAGGTAGGGCTTACAAAGCTTACCACTGGGACTTGCTCTAAGGTGGAAGCTTGGTTTTGGTTCTCAATACAGTTATTCAGTGTATAGTTCTGATACACTAGTTTGCCTCCAATGGTCATGTTGAGTAGTTTACTTTAGAGTCGCCCTTGGTGCGAGCATAGTCTACTCTTGTTTAGATGCTTGCACACAATTGATTATGTGTAGTTAATTTCACTTAAATGCTTTGAATGCTTTGAATGCTTTGACATTTTTTATAATTATTTTTATCAAAATATGCCTGGGCAATGTTTTAAGTATTATTTCTTTATTTTATTGATTAGGTCAAAGCATAAACTCATGCATGATTGCATAGTAGAATTAAATAACTAGAAGCATAAAGGTTTTAACTAGTGCGCATGTAATCAATTAGCCAATTGCGACTAGAGTGGGAAAAGTTCCCATAGGCTTCCTGGGCAGGCCCACGAGGGGTTGTGTCAATAACAAATGAAAAGAATTTATTGAAACTCTAAACTTTTTATGCAAACAAAGGGCAATGCATCTTTAGTCGCTATATTTTCACAACCTTCCTAAAACTAGGGATGAAAAAGGGCTAGGCCTATTTCGAGTAACTTGAGCTTGAGCTCGAATTGAGACTTTTCGAGTAAGGTTTTTCAAATTTGAGCTGAAAATTGAGCTCGAATAAATTTAGGGTCGAGCTCGAGTCTTAACATATTCGGCCTCATAGGTTCACGGGCCTATTGGGCTCATGCGCTCCTAAGTCCTAAGCCATCCTAAGACTCATAACCCTTAGAACTTACTCCCGTCTCCTAACCAAGCCTAAGCTTAAGTGCCTATGATGATAACTCCGAGATTGACAAAAGGAGCAAAAGATCAATGACAGTTTCCAGCGATGATAGCCCCGAGATCGATGATAGCCGCAAGGTCTACCAATAGCCTCGTGATCAATGGTAGCCGCAAGGCATGCCGATAGCTCGAGATTGACAATGGTCGAGATAGCCCCACCCAAGATAGACGATGCCGCCATCAAATCTTGAGCCAGACATCGGAGACCCAGACAATGCCTCAAGGATGAAACCAGACGCTCCATTGTCGAAGTGAAGAAGATGATGCTTCATTTGTAAAGTTCACAAAATCAGGGTAGAACAGCAAACAATTAGAAAGTTTGTTATAAGGTCTTTAATTTTATCTTTCTTGTTATCTATGCAAGAAAAATTACATATTCAGCCCCTATCTTTCATCTAAGTTATAGTTAAGGTACTAAAAATTTAAGTGTCATTTGAGTTTGGTGGGCTTTTAAGTCGAGCTCGAGCCTAAAAAAATTGGGCTTGAGCAATTCAAGCTAAAGCCCAAGTAGTACAAAACAGTGAAGGGGCCAAGCTCGAGCCTGGTGGGCTTGGGCTCAGCCTGGCCCATTTTCACCCCTACCTAAAACCATAAACATTTCACTCTGCCACCACTCTTCTCCAGACACCACCATCGCCTCCAACAACAGATTCAGTTGCTATTGCCACTCTAATCAGCCATTTGTTGCATCACCTCGCATTACCCACCATCAACGAACATCATCCACAACCAACAATGCAAGAAAAAAAGGAGAACTACTTTCAATGCCTTGCCCGCCAATTGTCCCAAACAAACACCGCCTTGAGAATCAGAACAAATCTTAATTAACTCGCCTGACTTGTTAATCTGACCTAGTTTTCAAATTTTTGACCCTGTCAAACTCTCCACTTCCAAGCTATTGACCTAGTCAAACTGTCTCTATTTTGCAGATTAGTCACTCATAACACTTTTTGTTTATTCTTTTTCAATTTGTTCCTTATTATTTGTTTATTTGAGATTGCATCAATTAAATTCCTAACATCACCTAGAAATATATATTTAGGATGGTTACTTTTATTTCTATTTTTTTACAATAGTTTAATTTCAATTTTAACTTAATCCCCATCATGCATCTTAAAAAATTGTCCAAGAAAATGCAATTCTGCATGGGTTTGGTGAAAGCCTAGGATGAATTAGGAAAATAGTTTGTCATGGGGAAACTTAGAGTTAACCTCTGTTGTTTACCCTAATCTATATTTTTTCCTTGTTTTTAGAAACCTACATTTTGCCACTATTTCTTTTACACTATTCGGTAACAACTTTTGAAACCATAATTTAAAGTGTAAGATAATTATTTTCAAGTAATTTTAATCTCTCCAATATTTTTTGTAGCTAATAAACATTATAAATTATCAGTTTTTTCTCCCTATAAATGCATTTTCCTTCCCATAAATACATATCAACATTTCTTAAAAGTTGGTTAATTGTGAAAGAAATATAAAAAAACTTTGAAATTACTGGAACTTAGTTACTAAACATATTAAATTAAGGTTTCAGAAGTTGTTGTAGGACACTGTAAAGAAAGCAAGGGTAAAGTGTATGTTTTTTAAAATAGAGGGGCAAATTATAGGTTAGATCAAACCACTGAGGGGTTTCTGTAATTTTCCCATTGTTGTAAATTTAAGGATCCACATCTGGATGGTCCAATGGATCCATAGTTTACAAAATTATTTAAATTCTTCAAAAGAAAGCAAAATAAATAAAATTGAATTGAATTTTAAGATACATATTTAACTAATCTGATAATATTCATAGTTTAGACATTTAATTCAAATTTCTAAAAAGCAGCAAAACAAATACTAAAACCAAGCAAGGGCTTAATTTTTTTGCACTAAAATAAAGCTATGTTAGCATAATCGTACTCTTAAATCCCTTAAACTCTTGTAGATCATTACAAGGTCCAATAGACCGAGATGTAAGCTGATTTGTGATGACTCCTAAACAAGTTGCTACAATCCCTAGCCTATTGACTGTTCTGCTTTGGTTCTAAAGCTATAAAAAAATTTTCATTTTCTTCCCATACCATGTGGAATCCATTAACTTAAAGTGGTTCACATACATAAAATTTTTAAATTGTAACTTAAAACATCTAGTAACATATGTTTTACTAAATCTAATACTACTAAAAAAACATATTTTTCCAACGGCCAGATTTCCAACGGTCAAGCCATTGGAATTTTCCAACACAAAGAGCCATTGGAAATAGTGAAGACCTTTTTTCAATGGTCAGACTGTTGGAAATTTTGAAGAGAGCAGCTTCCAAGGCCAATCCATTTGAAAATTTCTAACATGCAAGCTGTTATTTCCAAGACAAAGGTCGTTGGAAACTAATAATTCAAAAAAAAAATTATTATAACTCATAATAATGATAGTTTCTTTATATATTTTTATATATATGTATCAAATATATTTACATTTTATTAAGATTTCATATATATCATATTTATTTTACATATACATTATATATATATATATATATATACAAATATATAAACATATATAATAATAATGATAATAATAATAATAATAACTATATATATGTATATATGAAATTTTACTGAGCCCAAACAAAAAAAAAACCCACTAATGGGCCAAAATAGCCCAAACCCAGCCTAAACCAAACAAACTCTAATTATAACGACTCTCATATATCACTCAACCCTCTCATCTCCCTCAACTCTCACCCTTTCTCTACCTCCTCTCAGTCGTCTCTCCCTCCTCTCGCCCTCTCAGCCTTCTTAATCTCAATAGCCATTTTGCTTTCTGGTCTTCGTCACCATTCGCGTGCCGTCCATCGACCTCTCTCCTTCCTCCTTCTCGATCGCCCATGCGTTGTTCACACCTCTCTCCTCCTCCGCCTCACTCCTCCGTCTCCTTGTCCACCTCGATTGTCGGCTTCTCCTCCTCCGCCTGGATCATCGGCTCCTCCGGCCCGCTCCTCCATATCCTCCGTTGCCATCAGCCCTCCCACTCTCAGATCTCCATTACCTAACTCCTCCTCTGCCTCATTTTTGCAAATCTGATTTTGGGTTCTGATTTTGTTGCTTTTCTTTAATTTATGTAATTTTTTTATAATCTGTTTTTATGTTTTTTTTATTTTTATGATTTGTTGCAATTTTTTTAATTTATGAAATTTTTTGTAATTTTTTGATTTGTGATTTTGTATTTTTCTAATTTTATGACACTTTTTTCTATAATTTTGTTGAATTTTTTTTAATATTATAAAGTATAGTATTTATTAAAATAAGAAAATATTTTTAATATTATAAAGTATAGTATTTATTAAAATAAGAAAATATTTTTTGTAAATAAAAAAAATTTTGATAATATATAAAAAATATTTTCGGGAGTTCTGTAATTTTTTTTAAACGGAGGCCGTTGGAAATTTGTAATGGCTTGACTGTTGCAGATTTCCAACGGCTATAGCCGTTGATAAACCAAAAACCCCATAGCTCATGGATGGCTGTTAGGAACTTCCAACGGCTTTTTTTCTAACTATCAGGCCGTTGGAAATTGTAACGGCTTCAAATTCAAATGTTGGAAAAAAAATTTCTAACGGGGGTTTTGCCGATGAGCCACTTTCCAATGGCTAGCCATTGGAAACTCTTCATTTCCAACTGGAGGCCGTTGGAAATACACTTTTTTTTAATTGTGTAAACTGTGTAACAATTAATATAAATCATTGAACATATTAAATTTACTAGATATAGTTAGTGTATAATTTAAATTATAATTTAAAAATTTGTTGCCAGACAATTCTTCCAAGTTAACAAATTTTATCCCATGGAGACCAAGACGGAACGTTTTAACATAAAAGAAATAATAATCAATAGATTAGGAACTAAAACAAAATAATAATTAAAAGTCAGGAACTTATAGTATATTATTAAAGGAATTGTGCAAACTGAAATTTACTAGTAGTAGATTGAAGAATTTAAGTATTCAAATGAGGGATGCCCTTGAATTTCTTATTTCAGAAGAAAAGATCAAAGCAATGTTTAAGGTGTGGATCCTTGAAAACTCCAGGTGCTGATGAGTATACCTTCAGCTTATTAAATGAAACTTGCAAATTTTGAAAGATGACATTTTGACTTATGTGAACCACTTTATAAAATTTGGAAAGCTTCAAAAAAAAATGCTGCATTGCTTCATTTATTCATCTTGCCTCATAAAAGAGTAATCATGTGTCACCTTCAATGAGTATCGTCCAATAAGTCTAGTGAGCTACCAACACAAAATTGTTGCAAAGATCTTGGCAAAAAGATAAAAAGCAGTTATTTCAATACTAATAAGTGAGACTTAGACTTCCTTTGTGAAAAGGGGGCAGATTCTTAACAATGTGCTGAGTGCGAATTAAGTTACTTATCACCTCAAGTTAGCAAAGAAAAAAGTGGTGCTATTTAAAGTCAACTTAAAAAAATCCTTTGACTATATCAATAGGAGATTTTTGGATTCAGTAATGGAGTAAATGATGTTTAGAATGAAGCGGAGGAGTTGGATTTTGAAGTGCTTATCTTCAGCTATAGTATATGTGCTTGTGAATTGTAGCCCTACTAAGAAACTCTTGAAAACTACTCTATTTGGCTTTCCTACCAGATAATCAGCCCATTTCTTAAAATGGGCATGATCCAATCTAGATAACATCTTCTTCTTGGCTAGACAAGCTATATTTTTCTCACTGATGTGCCCCAGCCTTCTATACCATAACTCTAGTCTATTATTATTCTCCACTATATTACCAACATCTTGGGAGATCTTCACTTACATCAGGTATAATTTTGAGTTCATTGTTCCTCTAGCTGCTACTAGGGTTCTTTTAGTCAACTTTCACTGATAATTGAAGAAGGTGTTACAGTAATCTTCATCATCAAGTCTACCTGTAGAATTAAGATTCAGGTGGGATTTGGAACATGTCTAACATCCTTTAGGATTAATCGCGTACCATTCTGAGTCTCTAAAAAAACATTTCATCTTCTTACAACTTGTGAGAAACTCTCATTTTCCATTCTCACAACACCAAAATTTTCACGTGTAGGATGAGAAGAATTCTTTTTGAGATGTGACATGAATGGTAGCACCACTATCAATCAGCCAACTAGTCTGATGGGTTGCAAGATTGACAATACCATCATCATGAACAATATTGAACTCATTAGCAACATTTGCTCGCTCATCATCGCTATTATCATTTTTTTTAGTCCTTTGCCTTTATTTTGACCTTGAATTTTTGACAAAATTTTTTATATGCCTTTTTCTCTTGTAGTAATGACATTCAATATTTGTATACTTGTTTAACCTTACTCTGCACCTGTCTTTCAGCTTTGGCCCCCTGGTCTTACTTCTCCCTCTATAATTTGCTGCAAGGAGGTCTGACTATGATGAAGAAGATCCTTGTGATCTTCATCTCATCTCTTTAATTAGGATTCCACTTCTGACAAATTCTACATTTACTACACTATTCGATGCAGAATCTGTAAATGAAATTCTCAAAGTCTCCTAAAACTCTAATAATGAGGCCAGCATTTTGAGAGCAAGAACCTCATTGTCAAACTTCATGACCATTGTGGAAAATTATTCTATGATCTCTTGCAAATCATGCAAATGATTTGCCATGGATAAACCTTCTCGGTATTTTATCTAGAGCAATCTTGCCAAAGAAAATAATTTGTTGTTGCCGGTGTTCAAAGCTTATAGCTCTTCAAGCTTGTTCCACAACTTCCAAGCATGAGTCTCCACAAATATGTAGTTGTAAACATTTTCTTCAACAAATTGTCGGATAAAACCACATACTTGATCATGCTATGTCCAATCCTCATCCGTTTTGTCCTCTAGCATGGTTGTATCAAATACAGGCAAATTCATCTTCATCACATATAGGATATCCTTCATCTCGCTTCTCCATATGTGATAATTTGAGCCATTTAAACTAATTATCTTGCCGATCTTTGCTTCCATGATTTTGACATTGCTCTGATACCAATTGTTGGGCGCAATAGGAGATAAACTATGTGCATAAAATGGCTGGAAAATTGACACCAAAAAAATAATATGGTTCACCATTAATTTTGGGCTACATTCATGAGATAAATTTTTTCTATTAATAAAAAAGTAAGTTTACAAAAAGAGAAACTTCTCTTGACAAAAAATTCTAGAGATATGAAATTAACCCAAAATGGTAACATTTAAATATTTTCTAAATATCTCAAATAAATATCTTACAATTTTATCACTCCCCAAAAATTTTCCTCTCACAATTTTCTTCCTCTTTACAAATGAGCAAGCAAACCACACTCAAAATGAACGAGTATGTCAGCTTTTATAGCCGCACCAACTGCCTAGATCAGCTACCTTGCAAAAGCGACTCGCCACCTTTTGTTTTGTTTATATTATCATGCCAACTTTTGTCAATTGCAGTCAACTTGTCTCCTGTCTTTACGCCTCATTTTGTTATCTTTGCCAGGTTTTCCATATTGTCTTCATCCAATTTTTTTAACAAATTGGTTAAGTGACCAATTTTGATTCTTCGAGAAGCGATCTTTCAAATCTCATATTTCCTTCTTTTTTTTTTCTTATAAAAAAATAATAAATAAAACCAACTTTTTAAATAATAGATCCATATGTGGCACGATCCTATATTAAATAGATTTAACTATTGTCTTTTCTTTGGATAATCAACAGGACTTTTGGAATCAGATGCAATTGGTTTGAATGATGTTTGATCCAAATCTAGCTATTCCAAATTAGGTTACATAGGTGTATTATATGACGCCAAAGCAGAGGTGATGTTTTCGGGCATTTAAGTTTGTAAATTTCTAAAGGTGTTTTCTGGCCAGTTCGTGGGGAAAGCGGTTCCATGTTTCAATTGAACTTCTATGCCTTTTAGGCTGTAACTGTTTCAATAATTAAATTCATAATTACCTTGCTGCCCAAATAAAAAAAATAAAATAAAAAAAGAACTACCAACACACTTTTGCTACTATCATCATCATTAGCGTTTTGCTTTCTTCAAATGGGCATAGGCTCGTACAAAAGGGAAACACCAACAAGGAAACAAACCAAACCAACAAAAAACTCAAAACAATACTTATGAAAAGAAGAGGACTGGTTATCTAGGACATAACATATGCACCAGCACTTATTCTTAGATGTGGAAAGACACATCTACTTGACAAACTCCATCACCCGAAAGTGCAATCAATTGGCACAATCATGACATTCGATCTTGTCACTAAACCCAGCCTTGGTGGCTAGAAACCTGTACTCTTCTAGTGTCCTTTCTTTCCCTCCAGCAAATTGGATCGGCATGATGAAGTCGAACATTAACGAGCCCCTGGTAGATTCACTCGTATCCGGCAAAACACGAAAAATTTGTTCCATCACGATCACCTTTCCATTATCTGGTATTGCATTGTAACAGTTCTTCAATAATTTTATGCAATTGTTGTCGTCCCAGTTGTGGAGTATCATTTGAAAAAAGAAAATATAGAGTGAATTTAAAAGGATGTGTACGTAATGTTGTCCTTTTTAAGCTTGTTGCCTTCAATAGGTTTAGTTAGGGTACCTTCAAAATGATAGCGTCTCCATTAGGCACACTTTCGAACATATCTCCTCCAATGTGCTCAACACCTATAAATTGTTAATTATCAAGCAGCCTTAACTTCGTATTAGATATGCATGTGTGTGCGAGGGGGTGTACTATATATATGTGTGTGTATGTGTGCGCGTGCGTATTTACCTGGATAAGTTGGTGCATTATGTATAACATGAGGCAAGTCAAAATTCATTCCCCGAATAGATGGATACTTTGAGGTGATGGTGGCAAGGGTAATGCCTAAACTACCACCAACATCCACCAGGCAGTTGAAGTCCTTGAAACCATGGTAGGACTCCAGAATCTTCTCCATAACTAGAGTTGAGAAATGGAGCATTGCCTCGTTGAAAGCTTGATTGAACTTTCCATCCTTGCTGCAATACTCAAACACTGGAATGCCGTTAACTCTGCTGAAAGGAATTCCTCCTTCCAAGATTCACTACAAGGGAAAAGCCATTTAGCGACAGCTATTAGCGGCGGGCAGCCTTCGCTAAATATGAATTAGCGACGGCAAACCGTCACTAAAAGATCCGTTGCTTAATCACTCGCCTCTAATTTTTAGCAACGGTAGCCGTCGCTAATTAGGGACAGCTAAATGTCGCTAAAAAGACCGTCACAAATTTTCCGGCATTGGTTTCTGCCGGTGCGGTAGCGACATTTTGCTGTCGCTAGTTAGTGACATGTAGTCGTCGCTAGTTTAGTGACGCATAGCTGTCGCTACTTAGTGACGCATAGCCGTCGCTACTTAGTGTAGTTAGTGACGCATGGCCGTCGCTAGTTTAGTGACGCATAGCCGTCACTAGTTAGTGTAGTTAGTGATGCATAGCTGTCGCTAGTTAGTGACGCATCGGCGTCGTTAGTTAGTGTAGTTAGTGACGCATGGCCGTCGCTAGTTTAGTGACGCATAGCCGTCGCTAGTTAGTGTAGTTAGTGACGCATTACCGTCGCTAGTTAGTGACGCATAGCCGTCGCTAGTTTATGACGCATCGGCGTCGCTAGTTAGTGTAGTTGGTGACGCATAGCCGTCGTTAGTTAGTGTAGTTAGTGACGCATTGCCGTCGCTAGTTACTGACTGGGCAGGTTTTTGTTGCATTTAAAGGTTACATGTTAAAGTTACACGAAATGGTTGCTTTCGCTGATCCTATTCCTATACTACCAAAACTCTAGAGTGCAACAGACAAGCTACTTGCTTTCCAAGTTACAGTTACCACTTTCCAGGTTTTGATCAATTAATTAACTACTTTGCTTGATTTGTATTGCATGAACTAGTATTATTATGTACAAGATTTGTGAGACAAATTTTATTGAGCTATGCATACATTTCAGACGACGGAGTTTACACATTTAAGAGCTATCTCCTAAATTGCTTGAAGCTATGCATCTTATTCTTGAGATATTGTACAGGGCCTAATATCCAAACTAGAAGGGGTTTTGCCCTCTAACATATATATACTTGGTAAAAATATATGAAAAATCTACTCGTTAGAATGAGCTGAGCAAACGTTCAAAAGACCAACACCCACTTCACTTTCTTCGTTTGAATGTGAGTAATCAGGACATGGAACATAGCATGACATGCTTGCTGTTCCGCTTGGTCTTTGCCATAAGTGGTTCCTTATAGCCCTGAACTTAGAATTTACCATAGAGAGCCCAGCATCTAACAGAAGGTCTTGAAAAGCAGTTCTACCCTCAAGCATGCTTACCATTTGTGACATAGAAGGCCTTAGTGTGGGGGATGCATTTGTACACAGAAGAGCAACATTCAACATCACTATTGCCTCTTCAGATGAGTATTGTATCCCCAGTGCAGGATCAACCAACTCTAAGAGACTTCCCCGCTCTTGGAGAACATAAGCCTGATGAAGATAAAAAACCATCAAGTGCATTATCAACCAGGAGAACAAACAGATACCATCTCAGCAGATTTTTCTGTAACGTTTTTCAATGAATAAAAATGCTATGAATGCTTAATCAGGTAGAAAAACGAGAAGGGAAAAAGGCAGAGAGACAAACCTGTTGCAGCTCTGAGAAATCAGTGAGAAACATCTCCTCCCACTTTTTAATTGGCAACAAGTGATCCAAACACGTGGCAATTTCTAGAATCTGGGGAATGTAAACACTTTGCTCCTTGTTCATTTTACTTCTTCCAAGCTTAGCCACCTTCACTTTTGGGATCTGAGCAGCTTCCCATCTGATCAAGAAAGAAATAAGTTTTTAGTCACGAACAAACAGCATCATCTAAGCGAAGTCTAAGCTATCATAACCAGCATCTTTTACATTCTCAATGACATCTGTGATATCATCTTTGGCTAAGGAAACACTGACTTATCGAGGAATACAGCTAGTTTCTTTGGGTACAGGAATAATGAAAATCTAATTCTAGTTCTTTTGAAAAAAAAAAAAGCTAACTCTGGTGACCGCTCGAGTAAAATACCCCACAAGTACAAACCAAGAAGTAAAAGATGCATCTTTTCTTCATGATAACAGAAAATAGAAAACACAATTACCTGAACACAGCTCTTATCAAACAATAAAATGGGGGAATAAAAAGGAACATGCAAGACAAGGCTTCCAGAGAGAGAGATAGAGGCAGATCCAACCATATATCAACTGAAAGAAACGGTCACTGAGAATAAAGAGTCACACCTGACACGGCGAAGATATTCAAATCCATCCTCTGGGGGACCGGAATCTAAATCAAGTTCTCCTTCCACCAAAAAAGCAGGCCTAAGAATACTGTCATAATCATCATCACTGTCATCATCCTCACGTGATTCCCCTTCTATATCCATGATATGAGGACCAGCCTGATTGCAAAGATCAGCATTTTCAGTCTCATAATCCTCCACATTCTCTGGTTTCTTGTTCATGGTTTTCCCTGCAGCAATTACAAACATTTTTATTGCCACGCATGTCAAAAATTGAAGTATACAAGAGTTCTACTTGTACAACAAAAAAGGAAAATGGAACAGCATCCCTGACATTTGTTTTTATTATTTTTGAAAAAACCAACTTATATCATTGTAGTCACAAAGAGAAATCATAACATAGATCTGAACACAGAAGAAAGTCATCTTAAAAGGCAGGAATAATCATCTACATGTATGTTTACTGTGTCTTTGTATCAAGCGAACTGGTCAGAAGTATCTATTACCACCAAAGTCTGACAAAATATTCTTAAAAGGCTTAGTACTGCAACACCTAACTAGCAAGGTTCTCACACTTCACAACCTGAAGTCCCAAACCCACTAAAATTTCTTGTATATCTTCAACCCTATAGTAGCTTAACAAACTTAAACTTATTCCTGCAATTACCATAAAGTGAACATCAACATGAAGCCCAATAATCAACCAAAGTATTCCTCAAAACAAACCACTGAGACATAAGCTTACTACAATACTAAAAGAACCAACAAAAAAAATCATGCCTTCTGCAATGACAACTTCATAATCCAACCTGTTCCATCAGCTGACAAACCAACCAGAAGTAGATACAACTTGTCATTGCTACCACGCAATAAAGCTACTTCTCTGCGTTTTGAAGAAAACAATGTCGGAGTTCCTAATTATATAATGAACCCAAAAAAAAAAAAAACACAAACGTAAGCATCAGAAGCATGTATTCATGTTATAAGGCATACTATCTGCCCAAAGAACGATGCACAGACAAGAGGGTTTCAGGTATCGAACAAAGGCAAAATAAAACTTCCCCATTTCATTTTTCTTTTTAAAAGGGTAAAGGGAAATGGCAGATTAAAAGAAAAGAGGACAGTCAGAAATCACAATCTCAATAGCTGAAAGGAAAAATATCCATAGTAAATAAGATTTGTTTTCCATTGAAACGGCATGCAATGTAGAAAAGAGTATATAGGGAACAAAAGCATAAGAGACTATCCATCCTAAGAGCATCTTAAACAAGCAGAGTAACCAAAAAAATAAAAAAGAAGGAAAAAGAAACCATTTCTATTTTCTTCGCTCTATCAAAAAGCATATTCATTTGAAATGCAAATAACGACCAACACTATAACGATAAATGACCTTTCTCGATCCCAATACTAACTCTAAAAGAGGTATGGTTTTCATAAAATTTCAAAACTCAATAGCAAATAGAAATAGTTGAAGTGAACCTTAAAGCTAGCAGACAACAAGAGAAGTCCAACCAAAATTGAAGTGGTAGTAAATAAAAATTACCTTTTAGTTCAGGGTAATAAAAAAATGCTTTATTGAACAGTAAATTACCAAAATCCATATACAACAACCTTGGACAATGCTCTAGTTATCTACCTCATTAGAAACAGAGTGTACAGAGACTCCAGTTAAGTTGCATTCCAAGAACTGCAACCTAAACATGTTCCAAGGAAACTTAAGACCAGTATAATGATCATTTTAGGAAATATAAAGCATCCATAATCCATGGATTTAGTTGACAATGGCTGTTCATCAAAAAGATTCTTGAAAAAACAGTGGGTTCACCAGAAGATCGCAGCTATCAGATAGCTATAATTGGCATAAATCCACAAGCTGCTAAGAAGCATGGAAGGTCTACTGGCGTCTAAGTTGATGGAGATTGAGCTCTCAGAGTCCCCTGCAGTACTCCAATTTTGAAAAAATAAACACACACACAAAAATAAAAAAGGAGCATACCCATTAGAACAGCTAGCTGAGGTAAAGGCAACAACAAGAAACAAAGGAAACTTAAGTCTGAAAACTTACCATGATAATGAAACTACAGTTAAATATACATTACCACGAGTTACTTGCAAGGCACAAGGAGACCAACACAACAATGTTCGACTGGATTTATTCAATATATCTAGGCCGATATTCGAAATAAGCAATCACACCAACCTGAGCTAGACATTGGCTGCTGGTCATGTGACAAAGCCAGCAACTTTGTATTTGTTTTTTATGTGATAAACATAACTTTCAAATAATGTACAGATATGATGCTACTCCAACAGGTCATACAAAATTCGTACCAAAATGGAGAATAGGAAATGTACTAAAGGTTTTACTAACAATAATTTCCCGAGCTTCCGATCCCATTGAAGAGTTATGGCGAAACATCACACATGAAGGTGCTGTTCTACACTGGCAATTCCCAAATCCCAACCAATGGCAGGGCAACGAAGATTCATGTAAATTGTTTTCTCGGTTCCTCTAATTCATCTAATTCACACTAATTCCAAAAGAAAACAAGAGCACAAGGAATGGAATTCGTACATAAATAACCCAAAAATTAGCCAGAAAGGAGAGAGAAGCACCGAGAAATTACCTGACTTTCTTGATGAGGATGGTCTGAAGCTTGCGAGCGAAGTCCTGGGATCGAATCCTACGCTCGAGGGCCTTCCGCGCTAAAACCCTCTTCTCGGAGTTCTTGATGTGATGAGTCTGCTCGCGCTTGATGAGCCGCTCCATTCCGCTCGATTGCATCTTCCTCTGCAGCGTTAACCGCCAAAGCCCTCCCACTGTCCGCCTCCACAATCTTCGCCTCCATGCTTGGAGACAACAGCCCTGCTGTCCCGTACCGCCGACTCTCCTCCAGCGAGTCCGTCGACGCCCCGATCCCCGCCGACTCTGTTAATCCATATCCCTGTAGAATCTTCACCCCAGGATACTTGTCTACGAACCCCTCAATCACCTCCTTACTCAGCGGAGCACCGCCCGACAACACCGATTGCAGCGAACTCAAGTCGTACTTCCGCCGTATCTCATTCGCCCCGTTTATCATCACCTTTATCTGAGCTCGAGCAATCCTTTGGCTGCCGAGGTGGACAGATCGCCACCTCTGAGCTCTAGAACCTTCAACCTCCCAAAAGGTAGGAGCGAGAACGGCGTGGGGTCGCGGAAAAGAGGAGGCAGGGCGGAGACAACTTTGAGCGAAGGAAGAAGAAGCAGAATCTAGCAAAGAAGGTTGTAATATACAATTGAAGTTGCAACAGTATACCCTCGCAACAATAGCGACGGGAAAATGTCGCAAAGCCATTTAGCAACATGTGTCTTTCGCTATACCATTGTAATACATTTAGGCTAAATTAGATCCCAATATATTATAAAATGGCTAAGTCTCTTGTGCCAATAAACGTATTAAAATTAATTTAATTTTAATTAACATGATTTTTTATTAAATTACCTAAATTTTCTTAAAAGAGTTTAGCTCAGTAAATAGATAAATAATTCTAATTACCCAAGTTATAATTTGTAAGCGCAAAATTTAACCAGGTACTCACATATAACGAAACAAAATTGTAAAAAAATTAACATAACAAAAACTAAATCAAATTTAACATAAACAATAATATTATGTTTATTGATCAAGAATTTAATATTGCTAAGGCCAGGCAAAAATCAATTGAATTTAAATCGATTTTCACTTTTTTTTTCCTTTTCTAGAAAATTAATTAAGATAGATAATTTTGTTAACCTAAATTATAACCTAATTTTTTTTCCATAAACACATAGATCCATTAATCCATATATCTGAATTAAAGAAATCCTAAGTGTTGGAATTAATCTATACGAGTGAGGGTTGCGTGTAGAAAAATTTACCTGATACATAGTGAAGGTATTAGGATTTTTGTGAGAGCAAATCGTAAATAAATTAGCCTTCGCTAAATTAGCGAGGGTAACCCGTTACTAGCACTACATAAAATTTAGTGACGGCTAGCCTTCGCTAAATTACCGAGGGCAAGGCGTCACTAACTTTAGTGACGCCTAACCGTCGCTAATTTAGTGAGGGCAAGCCTTCACTAACACTATCACTAATTTAGTGACGGTTAGCCTTTGCTAAATTAGCGACGCATAGCCGTCACTAAATTTAGTGACGCCTACCCGTCGCTAAATTAGTGAGGGCAAGACGTCACTACCAAGATTCTAAATTAGTGACGGTTAGCCTTCGCTAAAGTAGCGAGGGCAACCCGTCACTAAACTTAGTGACGGCTACTGTCACTAAATTAGCGACGGTAAGCCTTCACTAACTATATCCAATTATTTTGTTAAGCATACCCTTCGCTAACTTACTCAGCGCAAACCGTTCCTATAAGTTACTGACAGGTAACCATCACTCTTAAAACTTTATTCTTACATTTTATGAAAAATAACTGAGTTAGTTAATAAATCTTTTAACCATAAAATAAAATTTAGTAACAGTTATAGTTTTTTTGTACACACATATGGATACATCGATCCATACATTTTAATTACAAAGTAAACTAAAAGCAATTAAAATTTATCATTATCAAAACAAATGAAAAAATACGAGGCTGAAAAATCTCATAAAAAGCCAGTCATAATTAGTCATCGTTAGTCTTTGGAATATTACAAACTAAAGCTGCATGTAATTTTTGAACGGCTCACTAAAATTAGCGACGGCTAATACTCACTAAATTAGCGAAGGCAAAGAGTCGCTAAATTAGCGACGGCAAATAGTTGCAAAACGTCCGGTGAAATATTAGCGACGGTTGAACTTCGCTAATTTTTAGCGACGGTTGAACGTCGCTAATTTTTAGCGACGTATTACCGTCGCTAAAAATTAGCGACGCATAATCGTTGCTAAACTTTCACCAGACTTTTAGTGACTATTTACCGTCGCTAATTTGCGACTGTTTTTAGCCGTCACTAAATTCGATTTTTCTAGTAGTGATTGCGTTCTTCAATTCTCTCCTGCAAATTAATTGAAATCAACAAAATTAGTACTACGGTATATAAAGCGTATAATTAACATTATTGTGTTGCGATGTATGTGGGGAGCTTGTCTCATGTGTCTGAGAATTATCTAAAGCAAGATACATATATATATATATATGATGCTGACTCTTATTCAATTGGCTTAAATTTTTGAAAACTAGTAAGTTACCATCATAGTATGTGATATCTCGCTTAATATATCTCTCATGTTTTTTTATAAATAAAAAAAAAAGGGAAAAAAAAAACAAAAAGAGGATCATGTCCTATTGCATTGGAAACAAATTGTGTGTACAAACATGGCAGCGGAAAGGGCATTCTCCAGGCACAGGGCCATCACGGCTTTCAAAGAGACACCGTCCGGGTTGGGGATGAAATACTTGGACACAGAGTTGAGGGCGTAAAGCCTCCGAGCGTTATCACCACTCAAAGAGCAGGCGACGACGCCGTGGCTGGCCAGCAGCCGGAGGGTTCTGTCCAGCATCACCGGGGCATCAGGGTTGGCGACGTGCAGCTGCGCGGCGATCTCTTCCGCCGATGACAGCTTCCCCTCGGCCCCCGCTCTCGCCAAGACGTCCAAAACTCCCAGCTGCACCACCGTGTCCAGGGCTGTTGCCAACTAGGAGGAGGTAAGCAGCTCCGTGGCGTGTAACAAAGAGTAGTCTTGCTCTTTGTTCTCCACCTCCCCGTCGGAAATTACATGCGGCGACATCATATCGCTAATTTGCTGCTTCTCTTGTCTCGCTACTCCGATTTGCTAACTAATGGGTGCTGGGAGTATATAAAGTACGGCCAGTATCGTCAATAAGGTTGCTAAAGTCACGTTTCTACCTAGAGTCATTTTGGTTTTTCTACAGTTGTAAAGTCGTAAAAATTTGTAAAGTCGTAAGATTCTATCAAAATACTTTTAGAAAAATATAAAAAAAAATAGTCATCTAAATTATTTCAGGAAGTTCATATTATATAATTTTTTCACTTACTAATATTTTAATACCATAAAAATGCCATGGCATAAACATATAATACAAAAAAAAAACTTTTCAAATTCACAATTCATAAATGAAAAGTTGAAAACATTTCAATTATTTAATGGAACACAAGAAACATTATGACCAATGATAGTATCAATATTATTCTCTTCTAAATTCATATCTTCTTCTTCTTCTTTTTTAGTTTTATCATTTAATAGGTTAAACTCATTTATGCAAATATTTGTATCATCATTGGCATTTTCTTTACCTACAACGACATTTAGATAAACTTGACAACTAGGATTATTAAAATTATAGTGAAGAAGAGTAATCAAGCGACACTAGGAGCCTGTGGGAAAAAAACAACAAATGATTTCTGTTTTTTTTCGGTTATCTTTATTTATTTTTTTATTTTAATCTAAATTAATCTAGTTTGATTGTATAAAGATTGAATTGGGTAATAAATTAATATATTTTTTACTTGCTTTCATTTTTTAGTCGAATTTCAGGAAATTTAATATAATAACATATAAACGTAAAGTCGTAAAATTTCTAAGTTTCCAAGACTAAAGTCGGTATTCTATCCATTTCTACCTACATATAAGTTTCTACTAAGACTTGAAACATTTTTTGTTTCTAGAGTCGTAGAAACGTAAGTTTCTAAAACTTAAGTCGGGATTTTGATAACCATGATCCCCAATTCTTTTAAAAAAATTATATTTAAAAACTATGACTATTGAGTTTCTGAATATATTTAAAAACTTCTTTTTTTTTGTTTTATGTGTTGACATTTTGAACGCGATTCCTCTGTCCCCTGTCCTAGTGTCCCGTCCGTTTCCCACACGTTATTATTGTGCCACCTGTCTTAACTTCAACTTAACCTTGAGCTTAAACGGGGATTGGGAAAAATAGACGGGATCCGTCAAACAAACCTAAAAATATTTATTCTCTAAATACTTGACTCTGCCGCCGGTAGAGGTGGGAACCGGGTCGGACCGGCCCGGGCCCGGCTGGTCCTGGGCCTGGGTCCTGAGGCCCGGGCACGGACCGGCTGTAGGCGGGGCAGTCCCGAGCTGGTCCCGGGGCGGGGCGGGGCGGGTTTCATTTTTTTTTTGTTAAAATATATATATATATATATAATAGAACAATTATTAATTATATAAGTCATAAATATTTTTAAGAAAAAACACCACTTCCGGTGTAAGTTTTATTAAGTTAAAAAACCAAACGGCACGTACAAATAATCGGAACGTGCCTTACATTTTGAAATGGCAAAAACGTTCCGAAAATGATAAATAATAGAAACCTATGATCTGTGCTGAACAGCATAATCAGATCAAATACAAACTACATGTATGATTGAAAGAAAAAAAATTCAACTCTCGGTATTGGATATTACCTCATCATCCGAACTCTTTTGGTCTTGATGCTGGAGTGCTGCAAGGCCCCAATCTCTGTTGCACACGCATACTTCTACCGATTCGGGTGTCAATCTTGACCGTTTTTCTGTTATCACCCGTTTTCCGGCACTAAACGATGCCTCAGATGAGACGGTCGATACTGGAACGGCAAGAATTTATTGTGCGATTATCGACAAGATCGGAAATCTTGATCTCTTTTGTTTCCACCACTCCAAGATGTCGAGGTCGCTTGTCTCGAATGATGTGTTAAGATAGTCATCGACCTCAGCTAATCCCGATGTCATCGGTCGAGGTCGTTTGAGCATTTGGAGGCCGGGTTGAATCTTGAGGAGATTGATCTCCTTGGAGGCTCAGTTTGAGGAGTTTCGGATCTTACCTTATCCGAATGCCGCTCACAATATAACTTGTATAAAGAATGCAAGTACTCGGAAGCAGAAGCAGACATAGCCAAAACATTTATATGAGACATTTCTAAATAAGTATGAAAAATTCCTTCAAGCAGTGTTGTTGTGCCCGTTAATTTTACATATGGGTCAAGTAAAGAAGCGACTAAAAAGATAGGTGGAATGTTTGAGAAATATTGAAGCCACTTAGCCCGCATGGCTTCGACAGTCGGTTTTAACAACTCATCATTTTTAAATTGATGTAAAGCATCCTAAACTGCCCCTGGCCCATTTGGGCCTGATTTCTTAAAACATGCAGCGGAAGTTTTTATTACACAGAAGGGGTTTTTAAAACTCACTAAGACTTATGGGCACGAACCCCAGGATACTTATCGGTACTAGCTCGTTAAGTTCTTTAATTAAGGTTAAGTTGAAGTGCTCTCAGAAACAAGCTAGCACCTATGTGGATTTCATGTGTTCATTTTCATGGTCTTTACCAAGCTTAGCCAAGAATATGCATGGCAACCAAAACACCAACTTAAGTTTAAAAACTTATTTTCATGCATATGCTTTGCATGCTTATGTGTTTTGGTGTTCACTAGTGCACATACTCACTTAATGCCTTTAGATGCAACTAATGCTTAGGCATGTATTAATTCACATTCGTGCACTTAAATTTCTTATTAGCCAAACTTTACACAAGCATCCAATTTCATGCTTTTTCTAAGTTTACTTGCGTGTTCTTTACTAAGTGAGCATACATAGCCAAACATTGCATGCTTTCAACATAGACATGGGCTTATGGGCCTTTTAGTACTTAACATGCATATGGCCCAAAATTAACCAAGAATAAAATCAAATTTTTCCAAGTTCTTATTTAAGCCCAAAACGTACATTTAAGCCCAATTTCAACATGCTTCAAGTTTCATGAAAACATAACCCATAAATTCATGCATGGGCCTTGGTAAGTCCACCAAGCAATAAAAATACCCAAAAATGTCCAAGTCCATAATACAAGCCCAAAGCCAAGTTTGGCCAAATTTTAGCTAAGTCCATAATTTGGTCACTAAAGTTAGACCAACAAAAACATGCTTAAAAGCAAGCCATAAATCCACAAAGCCATGGAACACAAATTTCCACCTTAATAGACCTTGTTCCCACAATTCTAAGACTTCAAGTCCTGCACAGAAAGTCCACATTTTTTTTTAGCTTGTTTACAAGCAACTTATATACTTAGAATACTTAGAATATTTTGAGCAATACCATACACAAATCCAACCTTAGCATACAGAAAGAGTACTCAAGACTCTTAGCTTGATCTTTCAAGCAAACCTTTACCTACAAAAGTAGAGTAGGGCGGGTGAGTTATAAAACTCAATAAGGATTCCGTGGCATCCAATGCCTAACTTATGGCCTCCAAGGCCTAACATATGCCAAGAATGTAATGGCAAAATAATCCTTATTCCTGCAAAGAAAACATAAAGACAAAGAAAACAAAAAGATACATGCATATAGCAATAATATCATAATCGGGGGTTAGCATGCACAACAAATCAAAGAAGCACACAAACACACACCACTTAACACTTTGTTCACAGAAGGGCAGCAAGCATCCCTCAAGTTTTAATTCATTAATTTCATATACTTAATGTTTTCGGAGAGCTCACTTAGCATAGGAATTAAGGTGGCCGCCTTAACTACCTAGCCCATAATGCTTGCTTACTTAACTTAGCTCATGAGCAAAACAGAATTGCCGAAGCAATAACATAACTTAAGCCCTCTTAGCACTCCTAGGATCACATGGTTCTTTGACCATCACCTAGGGGCCCGAATACTCACACAAAAATCCATGGAACTATGCCATGCAATAAAGTGAGTATAGGAATCCTTACCCACAACACCGAAAGCTTTAGAAGCTTATTTTCCTTCGTTTTCCTTGCTTGTTGACTCTAGAAATTGTTTTCTAGCATAAGAACCAAGATGGGCCAAATTTTATTAGTAACCATAAGGTACCAAGAACACTTGGTGATTAACTCAAATAACACAAAATACCAAGAACACTTGGTGTACACTTACAGAACCTCACAGAAGAGGTAACGCCAATTTCTTGTGCTTGATGTTTTTCAAGCTTCTTCTTGATTTCTTGCTTCTAATGAACTTAGAAACTCAATCACACAAATAGTTCCTTGAGTAGAGCTTAAAACCTCCAAGAAATGGAAATGGCCGAATTTTCCTCCTTGGTTTTCTTTGAATTCTTCACCTGATTCTTGCTCTTTATGGTCTTAGAGCTTGAATTCAACCAAGAATACTTGGTTTTAATTTGAGGAACGATTATTTCTAGCTATGGCCGAATATTTAGATGAGGAAAAGAGTTGGAAATGTGTTTGGAATGGTGAGACTTGGTATGGAAGAAAATGGAGAGAGAAGGAGAGAGTTTGAGAGCAAATGGCTTTGAATGAGTGGATTGATTATGTTTTAATGTGTGGGAAGGTGATGGTCAGCCATATGGGAAGGAAAATGAGTGTATAATGTGCTTGGAAGAGTGGGAGACAAGGTTTAATGGAAGGAAGACTAATTGGAAGACTTTTGTGTAAGTTGGTAGAAAAAAGTCAAAAGTAGGAGACATGTAGGTGAAGAAAGAATCCAAAGTCTTGACTAAGGATGGGAGGTGGATTAAAATAGTAGGAAATTAATCATGTGTTTGAAATGAGTGGGAGACAACATTAAAAGAAATGAAGACTGATTGGAAGACTTTTAGGTAAGTTTGGTAGAAAAAGTCAAAAGTAGTTGAAGAAAGAATCCAAGGTGATGACTAAGGGTGGGAGGTGGATTAAAATAATAGGATTTGGAGGGAGGTGACATAAAATATTGGGAATTGGAGGGGCATGGCTGGCCAAGGCATCCTAGGCCATTAAAATGGCCTCATTCCCCCTTTAGTCCTCCAACTTTCTAATTTTTGGGCAATTGAGCCCAACCACTAAAAGTCCCTTTGTTCAATTGAGTCCATTATCTTTAAAAACCACCATTTTCATTACTATTTCTCTTGGCCTAGGCCAAGCTTATTTTTAAGATGTTCAACACTCAATTAGGCACATGCCATATTGTCTCCTCAATTTAATTGAGCTAAATTCCCGATTAAGGAAAAATTCTTATGCTCCAAATCCATTTAACCCGGGACCTAATCACTTTGGATTGTCCGGGCATTAGAATGTTCACTAAATGAAACAAAACTTGATGACTTGTTGGGTAGTAAACACCAGAGAAAAATTCAGTTGCCTCGTAAAAAAACTTAAGCAATTCACCGGTTTTGGAATATTTCTCCCAAATTTCAGTCGTAAGAAATTCAGAACCCATTTTTAAATTCATGAAATGTGACAACAAATTTGCATACGGTAATGCATCTTGCAACATAAAAAATGTGGAGTTCCAGCGGGTTGGGCAATCCAATTTAAACCGTTTGCAAGAAAATGGTTTTTGATTTTCAATACAAAAGCTTTTAAATTCACGAAAAATAGCAGGTCTGGACATCAAATATTTTAATGAGTTTCGAATAGGCAAAATCTCATTTTGGAGAACTTCTAAACCTTTTTGCACACAAATGTTTAAAATATGGCATATGCATCTAACGTGAAAAAATGCACCATTGAGCGGTGGTTTTAAGTTTTGACTCAAAAGGTGAGCGGCAACATCATTATTTGAAGCATTATCAAATGAAATGCACAGAACTTTATCAGTACAAAAATAATCACGTAAAGTTTCTAAGATACAATTAAATATTTGAAAACCAGTATGATCTGTTTCAATAACCTTAAATGACAAAATTCATTTTTGCATTATCCAATCAGAATCAATCCAATAAGAAGTAACACAATAGAATGATTGACCTATAGGTGATGTCCACATATCAGAAGTAAATGCCACACAATGATCAAGAGCAGAAAAATATGCTTGCAAATCTGATTTTCCGGTTTCAAATTGTCTAAAGCTTTCTTTCCTAGCAGTTTTCCTAGATATTTTTCTAAATGCAGGATTTAATTGTGATTTTATCCAAGATTCTAGGTGGACATCTTCAGCTTGTGAAAAATGTTTTCCGGTAAGCATCATCCAATTTACCATACCTTCTCTACAAGATTGTTGGTTAAAACTAAATATACCTGGTCCGCCGGCGTCGGTTGTAGACCCAAGCTGTGTTTGTCCTCCAGAACTAGTCCCGGTACTAGGGAGGACGTTAGCATGTTGATTTTCAAGATGCCGCTTCAGCGTTCCAGTGCTGGAATTCTTTCTATGCACAAAATTTTTCCCGCAATGTTTGCATTTTTCGTACCTCGACTCCCCTTCGTTTATGAGCTCATAATACTCCCAAACCCAAGCAGTTAGTCTCGTGGATTTACCTTGTGCTTGAGTTCCCTCCACGCCGGGTTCATGACTTGTAGGCGTCGGTTCTGTTGACGAATTCCCAGACGCCATCGCATCCAACTCTTCCACTTCATCATCGGATAATTGATCGTCGAGACCCAATCGTAATTCGTCATATCGATTCCGGCATCATCATCGTGAAACTCTTGAATTGAAATGCCTTTATCAGCGGGCCGAGATCGGCGACGGAACAAGGCTCGGAGGCCGGTGTTGCGGGAAGATGAACTATCTGTTGACTTGCCCTTTCCTTTTGAAGCCATCACTCACGTACTAATAGTAGTGATTAATGCAAAATCAAGAGAGGATTATGAAGATATTAGGGAGAGATTAGTAAGAAATTTGGAAGAGATTAAGAAAATAACGAGAATGGTTGAGAGAATATAATAGATGAAGAAGAGAAGTTGAGTGATTGTGTGAGGATTGAGTGAAAATGGCATTGGTATTTATAGGGGGAGGGGAAAAATTAGTTTGACCAAAAGGTCCTTGAAATTTAGTTGTTGGGAGGGGCAAAAATGAAATTTTGGGGGCTGAAATGGAGCAGAAAGCTGTTGGAGGCCTACTGTGTAATTAGCCCTTTTTTAAAAAAAATTTCGCAGGTTAACGTTATACAATAGGGAGCCGTTGCGGCGGGTCGGCGGGGCGTGTGACGGCTCTCCTAGTTGACTAATCAAGTAAGTATTTATTTTACTTTGTTTAAGTGTTTTATTAAATTAAGTACCTCAAGTTAGCACCTTGTTAAGCAAGTAAGGTAAGCTTAATTAAGTAAGTGAGTTCCTAAGTGTGATTTGGCATAGTTAAATCAAGACCATTAGTAATCCTAGCTATTAGAACCATCTTTGAAAGTTTTGAGAACTTGTGACACTAGGTGTCTATTTGAGCCATTTAATTCTTAAGTGGCTAAAGTGTCCAAGAAATCAAGTGTGTGAAGCTTTTGGCATCCTTTAGAGTAAAGAAATGTTGGTTTTGAGTGAGAACTAATGACCCATTTAAAAAAATTGAGAGTTTGTGGAGCAAAAAAGGAAGAAGTTTGCCAAGTGGGGGAATTTAGTATAAGTTAGTTTAAGTTGTTAAGTCTTATTCTTCCTTAGTCATTTGCATTCAACTCCAAATTCGTAGCTCCACTTTCCCTCTCCAAAATCCCAGCCCAAAGCTTCTTTTCCTGCAATTCTTCATCAAATTGAGGAAGCCCAAGGTGTTAGTAGGAATCATCAAGCTTCTTTGTTGGTGTTCTAGCTCCAATTTGCTTTTGGTGCTAGTTTGGACTCAAAATTTGTGGGTAAGCTTATTGGGTTCATTTGGATTGGTTCTAAGTTGTTTCCATAGCTAGAAATGGTCTTGGTTTGAAGTATTTGGTGCCATATCACATTGGTTTTAGGTGAGGAACTTAAAGGGAGCTTGATTGAGCTAAGGTGGTTATGTTTCAATGCTTGCTTTGTAGCTAAATTGAGGTAAGGTTTCAAGTTAATTAAGCTCAAATAATGCATAGAAATGTATTCTTTTATGTGGGAATGAGTTAGAAACAAGACCCAAGTGATTTGAGTTTGGGATGAGAAAGTTTGAGCAGTTTTCGTGCAAGGTCGCACGTTGTCGCGCAACGCTGGAAAGCGTTGGCAACGCGTCGCCAGTGGCAATGCGTCGCCAGTGGCAACGCGAGTTGGCGACGCGTCGCCGAGAAATGAAAAAGTTCTCCGAACACTGATGCTTGTGGCGACGCGGCGCCGTTCAATTTTGCCCCCAAGCTCCGGGCATCCTAAGAGTGTCTCAAACTCTCGGTTTTCATCCCTAGGCTAAGTTAAGACATTCCGTAGCCTCGGTTGGGTCTAGAACTCCTTCCTAAGCTGGGAATTATGCATTATTTAAGTGGTAGTTAAGTTGTGTGGTTAAGAAAGAGTATGACTTGGTGGTTAAGAAAATCAAAGTGCTTAAGCTTCTAAATGAGCACTAAGGGGATTAAGGGGGTTTTTAGACTCTTTGTTGGCGGAGTAGAACTTCATTTACCTATGGTCAATGAGGAGGAAAACCTAAGTCGATCCCGACCAAACCATTTGGTTTGGTAAGCAAGCCATTATGAGTGCTCTAAGTTAAACCTTAAGGGTTTTGCTAGTTAAACCACATAGGATGACTACCTTGCGCAATAAGTTAAGGGTAAAGACGGGTAAGTTTCAGAGGGGTGACGACCTACTCTAGAACCCATAGGTGGGACTTAAGGGAGGTAAAGTATCCGGGATACGAGGGCCATGTATCTCAAGTACCTCCGCCGTTTGAGCTCACGGCAAGTTTTATGACACCTAGAGTGCAGAAAGTCCCAAGTGCATGCATTATGTGCATTTCATATCATACATTCATGCATTGCATATCTTATATATATGTCTGTTGATTGTTTGAGTTGTTTGTTGGTTGATCCACTTGTTTGGTTGCTTGTTTGCCATGGTTCCATCTTGGTTGCTGCTATCTTCTTGTAGGTATTCAAGGGACCCTTACTGAGTACTTTTAAGTACTCACTCCCTTAAGTTTATTGTGCAGGTTCTAACTCCGGGCCTAGTCACTAGTTGACAGCTGAGGCCTAAGCTTTCTATTTTGCAAGTACTTTTCTTGAGAATCCTTGTGATTCTAGGTTACTTGTGGTGTAAGTTATGTGCTAACCAAGTTGTGCCTTTACAGTGTAGAGGCTAAGAGTGCACAAGAACAAGAATTAAGGAAGGGCTTGCACTTGGAGCTTGGATAGCTCAAGGTGGGGCTCAAGTAGATGAACTTAGTTAGTTAGTTTTTGTCTCTTGTATATAGTACCTTGTGTACTAAGAAAGTTGCCTCTAATAGGATACATTGTGATGTAAATCTATCTTGTTACTTTTGGGTGCATGCTAGAAGTATATTGTATGCACAAACTATTACTTGTAGTCAAAGTAACTAGTATTTCAATGTCTTGGCACGTTTTAAGTATGTTTTAATAGAAATGCTCGAGCAACGTTTTTAACCAACGATCTATTTATTCTTTTACATTGCCAGGACAAAAGCATGCATATCTCTTGAACTAAGTAGGCTAAGTGTAAAGGCTCTCCTAGTATTTCCTCTACATTAAATGTCGAGGTAAGTGAATCCCAAGTATTTTTCCCTCAAATAAGTAGTATTAAGCAAGGAAAGCAAGCTAGTTAAGGTTAAATTGAGTTCCAAAGGGTAATTGGCACCTAAGGGGCAAAAAGGGCAAAATGGTAATTTTGGCCCAAGTCAGTGGCATGACCGTAATTTTGGTAAGATTAGGTCCATGCAAGTGTTTTGAGCTAGTTAAGTTAAGACCATAGGAATTTATAGCCATTTGAACCAAAAGCTTAAGTTAAGGGTGAAAAATGCACTATGTAAGAATTTAAGCTATTATGTCTTATAATGGCTTAGGTGACGCAAGGGCAGCGTGTTTAGGTAAGAATAACCCTTCTTTGGGACCAAGGAGTGATAGAAATGGGAGTGTTTAAGTGGCCTAAGTGATTCAGAGTTTAGTTTGAGGGCCAAAGTGACAAGAGGAAGAAGTTGGGCTAAATTGGTTTAAATGGAGGAGATGACACTATTCATCATCTCCCCCCATTAGCCATTTTCGTAGCTCTTCTTTCTCCCTTGCTTTCTACCCCCCAAACCTCCCAAATCACTCAAGTTTTCATGGAATTCGAAGGTCCCGAAGCAATCCCAACAAGCCCTTAGCTCGTTTTTTATGGAATTGGTGCATTTGGAGTTGTTTTTGCAAGTTTTGGTTCAAACCTAAAGGTAAACGTATTTGATCCTTATGGGTTAGTTTTAAGGTTGTTAAATGGTTAGAAATGGTCTTAACTTCGTGCTCTTGGTGTCCAATTTGGTTGATTTTGAAGCTTGGAACTCAAGGGAACCCATTGGAGCTTGGAGGTGCTCATAGCTTGTTCTTGCTTTCAAGATGATTTGAGGTAAGGGATTTAAGTTAATTAAGCTCAAATAATACATAGAAATGTAGTCTTTTGTGTGGGAATGAGTTAGAAACAAGACCCAAGTGTCGCAGAAAAATGCGAAAGTTCTCCGAACGCTGATGCCTTTGGCGACGCGTCGCCAACGGCGTCGCCAAGGCATTTTTCCCTCAAGCTCCGGGCATCCTAAGAGTGTCTCAAACTCTCGGTTTCCATCCCTAGGCTAAGTTAAAACGTTCCGTAGCCTCGGCTGGGTCTAGAACTCGTTCCTAAGTCGGGAATTATGCATTATATAGGTAGTAGCTAAGTGGTGTGGTTAAGTTAAGGGTAAGTAGTGGTGGCTAAGGAAGTTAAAGTGCTTCAGTTCTCAAGTGAGCACTAAAGGGATTAAGTCGGGTTTCAGACTCTTCGTTGGCCGAGTAGAATGTCATAAACCTATGGTCAGTGAAAAGGAAACCCAAGAGAATCCCAACCAAACTTTATAGTTTGGTAAGTAAGCCACTAAGGGGCCCTAAGCTAAGCTTCAAAAGCTTGGTAAGTTGAACCACATAAGGTAGCTACTCTGCACAATAAGTTAGGGGAAGAGACGGGTAAGGAGTGAGTAAGTGGAAACTTACTCTAAGTAGCTCGTCAAGACGGGTAAGGTTGAGTAAGCAAGGTCTTACTCTAAGGTGCCCGTAAGAGGACTTCAAGGGGTTAGTGGTTAAGTGCTAGCATAGGATACGAGGGCCAGTATCCAAGTACCCCAGTCGTAAGAGCTCACGACAAGTCCAGCACCTACGGGTGTAAGGAAGTCCTAAGTGCATTTGCATGTGCATAACTCATTCATCCATCCATCCATCCATCACTTGCATTGTTTGTTGTTTATTTTCCTGCTTCTGGTTATCTTGTTGATTGCTTGTTTTGTTTTGTATGCTGTCTATTTATATGCTTGTTGTGCTTTGTATGCATGCATTGCTTTTCCCTGCAGGTACTAATCCCTTATTGAGTACTTTGGAGTACTCACCCTTTAAGTGTTGTGCAGGTTTAAGCGGTTTTGTTTGGGCTTAATAGTTGGTAAGGGGCAGCTGTTAAAGCTAAGTTTTATCGGTTCAAAGGTATTCTCTAAGTAGGAAACTCCATGTTTTCTAAGTTACTTACGGCATAAGTAAGTACTGACCAAAGTGTTTACATTACAGTTGAGGCTAAGTGAGTACAAGGAAAGTGTGGCTCATCACTTGAAGCTAGCTTGCTTGGGTGAAGAGCTAAGGATGGATCTTAGTAGTTAGGAGATGCTTCTTTTAGTATGTATGGTAATTTCATACATAGATTGCCCATACTAATGACCATTGGTGTGTATAACACTAGAGTTACATTTGGGTGCATATAAGTTGGAAATGTATGCACGTAGTTGTTACTTGAAGTTAAAGCAACTAAAGATTTATGTCTTGGCTTATTTGATTTATGTTTTCATTAATTGCCGCGGCACTGTTTTCGATGAAGTTTTAATTTAATTATTATTGCATAGCCAGGACAACGCATGCATATCTCTTATGCAGGGTAGGCTAAGTAACTAGTTGCACGTAATGATTTAAAGTATTTTACAAGTAATAACTAGCCAACTGTAACTTAAGTGGGATCATAGTTCCCTAGAGCCTACCAGTGTTAGCAATTCAGGGCACTAGGGCCCTGTTCCGCCACACTAAGAAACTAGTTGCATATAAATTGTTTAAATTTATATTGACGAGTAATAGTTAGCCAATGGTAACTTAGAGGGATTCATGATCCCTAAGAGCCTACAAGATTATGGGGCACTGGGGCCCCGTTCCGTGACAGGGCGGGGCGGTCTGGGCTGGCGGGTTCGTCTGGTCCGGGCCGGTCTTTTTTGCATCCCCTCCTCCTATTGGGCCCATACTCGGCCCATAATATTGCGGGTTTCTTGTGGGGCGGGGCGGGTTTGACCGGCGGGGCGGTCCCGGTTCGGTCCGGGCCAACCCGGCCCACCTCCTACCTCTAGCCGCCGGCCCACCATTATTCACTTTTTTGTCCTGTTCTGCAATCAGAACTTAAGTTGTAAACGTAGGTCGGTTTTCTTTTCCCTGTAGCATTGTTCTTTTCTTGTGGTTTTTCTTTTTCACGTTTTCATTGTTTTATTAGCCTTTTTTTTTAATGCTACAGACTTGTTGCATTCGGCACTGTTTGTCTTGTTCTTTTTTTTTTTTTTCCTTTATGCTGTTAACTGAATCATAATCCTGGTTGCTATTACTTTGTATATTTTCTATGGTTATTCTCAATTTTTTCAATCCCCTATATATGGTGCTCTTCAGTTTTAGTTGATGTTCAACTTTTAATTTAAGTGTCATGATGTTCTCACCCTAGTATTGGTAGGAATATCCTGTTTTTAGAAAAATAATTTATCATTGTAAGTAAAATAAAAATAAGTTAATAAAATTATGTCATTACAATCGGTCAATATTCTTGTATAGCCCATGGTTTTTTAATTAATATTTAAATATTATGTTTTTGCAAGCCTTGGAAAAAGAGCAATCAATCGGGGAAGCCAAAACTCAATCTTGTCGATGGTTGTCGTTTTCAACGCTTGAAGTGTCTAGGCCAGAGGATTCCTCTGAGAAAGATACTATTCAACAAGAGAATTAAGATAACCTAGTTGATTCTAATTCCAAAATTGTAAGTCGAATACATTCAAGCATTTCAGAGCATGTCACACCTAGAGTTGGAAAGGAATTTGATTGTGAGAAAGATGCATATAACTTCTATAATATCTATATCAAAGAAGTTGGATTTAGTATTCAAAAAAGTAAGTTTCAAAAGGATAAGTAAGGTAAATTATTGGATCGAATTATTTGTTATTCTGCTCAAGGTATACATGAAGTTGACAAAAAAGATGATAATGTTAAATGTCATCGACCAGAGACAAGACTTGATTGCAAAGCTATGATACAAATTAGTGTAAGATTAGTGCTAAGTTATGTTTTAGAAAATTTATAGCAGAACATTCACATTGGCGTTACCACCGGCGAACTTTGCTATCGGATTGCCCAAAAGAGTAAAGTTCACGGCTTTCCAACAGGGGTCTGCACGACTCTCGGCGCCGGCGGTCAATTCTCCGGAGGCGGTTACGAGTTCTTCATACAGAAATACGGACTGTCAGTTGACAACATAATCGACGCCCAGATTGTCGATGCCAGGCGATGACTCCTCGACAGGAAATCCATGGGCGACAAACTGTTCTAGGCCATTCGAGGAGGTGGTGGAGCGAGTTTCGACGTTAGCGTCTCCTGGCGGATCAACCTAGTTTGAGTTCCTCCAAAAGTAACCGTTTTCTAGGTGGGACGAACTCTCGATCAAGGCGCCACCGACGTCATGTTGAAGTGGCAATAAGTGTCGGTCTAGAGTCCGAATCTGGCGACCTCTTCACCGACTTATTAAGCAGCGATGGCCTGAGGCCATCGGTGAGCAGAATCGCTAGGTCGGCGAAAGCGAAGCGACAAGCGATGATTGATTCCCATCTTGAGGTCCGGTGAGCGTAAGTTCTGGAGAAAGAGAGAGAGAGAGAGAACGAATGGGGAGTGAAATTTCCATTTCTGTCCATTTCGATCTAACGACAATCTTAAATCTAAATTAACTAGGACATGTGGCACAAGGATAGGATAGGGGACAGGAATAAGACAGCAAAACGGGGGACAGTGGAATTGAATCCTGAGATTTTAGATAAGAACAAGAAAAGAAATTAGTTTTTTATTTAATCAGGTAATACAGTAAATAGGATACTAAATTCCATCTTAAAAGGAAAATAGTTAAATCTATCTGGAACACTTCAAAAAATATGTTTAATTCATTTTTGAGACCTACGAAGTACTTCTTTAGTGCCAAGTTTTTATTTTTTTTACTATTTCAGTTTTTTTACTAAACATCTAATATAACTTTAATCTCAACAAATTTGATTTGTTTGTGAAAAAAATTAAAATTTTTTTCATTCATTTCAGTTTTTTTTTTTTTTTTTTTTGTTTAAAAGGTAGGTCCTAAGGTTATAGATGTTCAACGGGCTGGACCGGAACGGACTGGCCGGTCCTGGGCCTGAGGTTTTTGGGCCCGGGCCCAGCCCGTGTTGCCACGTGCCGGTCCTGACCCGGTCCCGTGCCGAGCTGGGCCGAATCCGAGCTGGCCCATTAAATTTTAAATTTTAAAATTGTAATTTTTAATTTAATTTTAAGTTTTGGTTTTAATTTTTAATTTTTAGTCTTCACTTTTAAATCAATAACTTAATAAAAATAAGAGTCTGAGAGTTTTTTTATAAGTGATATTTTATAATCTAGTTTATCTTAAATTCTACTTCATCTAACCTAAATTAATCAATTGTCTGCAAAGAGAAAAAACTTATTGTACAAGTTAAGACTTAAATCCTGACCCATCACGTGATATAATAATATGAATGTTAATTGGATTATAAGTCAATCAACGTGTACTAAAAGTTAAAACCTACTGGCTATGGACACGAGAAAAAAAACAGACTAGGAATCTTAGGATCGATTGTCTACTTCTTAAAATTTAATATAAGAAGCTGTCATTGAATTATAACTCGGTCAACGGTAGCCCTTTAACTTTGCAACTCTGTATGTTTTAGTCCAAGATGTGGGATAAACTGTCTAAACTAGACTTTTAAATTAATCAAAGGTTAAATCAATAACTTAATAAAAATAAAAATAAAAATAAAAGGTAAGAAATTGACCAAAAAGTTTGGAAACTTTGATATATTTGATTTTGAGTTAAACCATTTTTTTTAACATTTATTAAGTCAATTATTAAGTCACTTATTAAAACCTTAAGGACTAAAGTTATTTCTTTATGCTAAAGAAACAAACCATGATTACCAAGATTTTACTTTACAAGACAATAAATAAAATAATGATAAAAAAAAACTAGATTAATATTTATTCTAAGCTTATCTTTATATTTTGTATAATTACTTGTGTTAAGAGTAAAACACCACCACCGGTGTGAACTTTTATTAATATTAAAGCCAAACGGCACTTACATACCATGGAACGGGCTTTACATTACTCAATAGCGAAATGTTCCATAAAATTAAATGCAAAATAAAAGGTACGACATGTGCTAAACAGCAAAATCAGATCAAATACAAAGTAAGTAAATAATGAGCAAGCAGTGGATTTAAGCATCTATTTCATCGGGGTTTTCCTCGTCAGAACTCTTGTGGTCTTGTAATCTGCAAGCTGCAAGACCCCAATCACGGTTGCATATACAAACTTCAACTGCATCTGGTGAAAGCCTTGCGCGTCTCTCTGAAATGACACGCTTTCCAGCACTGAAAGCGGACTCCGATGCAACGGTTAAGACGGGAACAACTAGAACTTCTTTGGCAATGATGGAGAGTATTGGAAATTTGTTACTTCTTGTTTTCCACCAGTCTAGAATGTCGGTCTCACTATTCTCCCAAACAAGGTTAAGGTATGCGTCCACTTCAGTAAGACCGGATGCGGCAGCACGGGGCCATTTGAGGAGTTGTTCAGCCAGATTGAATGCCAATGAGCCCGATGAAGACCCGATGGTAGATGAAGTAGTGTTTGCAACCTTGTCCTTATGCCGACTGGCATATATCTTAAATAACTCTCGCAAGTGCTCATCAATAGAGGCAGTTATAGCATGAACAGAAATATGTGTCATTTCTAAGAAACTATAATAACCCTCAAGTAGCTGTTGCATACCTGTGATTCTTACGATCGGGTCTAGTGTAGCTGCAAGTAAGTAGATTGGGGGTATAGTAATGAAATATAAAATACATTTATCTTTCATGGCCTTAATTGTGTCTTTTAAGAACTCGTCATCTTTGTATTGGTTAAAAACCCATGCAATGTTGACCATATGCATTAAAACTTTATGCGATATGGGATAGTATACACCGGAGCAAAAAACAGTAGCATCATAAAAATATCGCAGCACAGCAGCCAATTTAGATAGTTTATCCCACATCTCTTGTTTCAAAATCGTTTTCTTTTCTCTGACATTTATAAAACATGTCATGTATGCAGCAAATGGCATCGCATCCATCAACATCTCATAAGTGGAGTTCCATCGGTTAGGGCAATCAAGTTTAAAACGTTTCCAACTAAAATTGAGGCCATTTTCCAGACAATATTGCTTAAACTCTTTAGAAACTTTGGTCCTTGACTTTAAATAATGGAGTGCCCACCTAATTGGAGTAATTTCATTACCCAAATCTTGAAGACCTTTTTGGACAGCTAAGTTTAAAACATGACATATACACCTAATATAAAAAAATGCAGCATCACGGACAGGTGATTCCTTCAATGTCTCAGCCGCGACATCGTTGTTTGATGCATTATCAAATGTTATGCTAAAAACCTTGTCATGACAAAAAAATTCTTTTAAACTTTCTGAAATTACATTGAATATGTTCCAACCAGTATGATCGACCTCCATCCACTTAAATGCAATGATACGTTTTTGAATGACCCAACTATCATCAATCCAATGTGCAGTTATACAATAATAATCTTGTCCTGGTGGTGAAGTCCACATGTCACTAGTAAATAAGATAGAATGATCAAAAGCAGAGAAGTATACTTGTAAGTTTGATTTACCAGCTTCATAAATTTTAAATGCCTCCCTCCTAGCAGTGGTTCTAGATGTTCTTTTAAAAGCAGGGTTTAAGTGTGATGTAATCCATTTTTCCATGTGTCTATCTTCCAATTGTGTAAATGGTTTTTCAGTTAACATCATCCATTTTATCATGCTTTCTCTAAAATCTTTTTGATTAAATTTAAAAATACCTGATCCGCCGGCACTACTCGCAAGCTGTGTCTGACCGCCGATACTCATAGCTGCATCTGGACATAAAGTCGGATGCTTTGATTCCATGTGACGTCTCAGTGTTCCTGTGCCAGCGTTCTTCTTGTGCGAGAGCTTTTGCTTGCAATGTTTGCAATGTGCGAACCTCGGATCGTTTCCATGACTATCCTTCTCAAAAACTTGGTCAAAATGCTCCCAAACCCATGCGGTGCGCCTTGACGTTTTACCTTCTGGCAGAAGTTCAGCTTAATGGCTTGTCGAGGTTTGTTCAGAACCATCTCCTCCACCAACATTTCCTGCTGCTGTTTGCTCCACCTCCTCAACATCATCATCAGGAAGTTGATCGTCGAGCCCCAACTCGTATTGACTCATATCGAATTGCTCGTCATCGTTAGTTTGTTGGATATGAGTCCCACGGGTCGCCGGTTGGGAAAGGCCACGGAAAAATAACCCCAAACCAGTGCGGGATGAAGAGCTTGACGCATTTCCCTTTCCTCTTGATGCCATTTGTGTGAGGCAAAATTGAGCAAAACACAAGCTTCGAAAGTAATTGAGAATTGATTGAGAATGTAGAAAATAATATTAACTGCTTGAAAGAAATGAGAGAATATATTAGTAGAGAAGGAGAGATTGCTAAGATTGGTGTGAAGAAATAGTGGAAATGGCCTCCTTATTTATAGGGGAAGACCTTATTTTTTTTTTTTTTTGCCTAAAAAACCCTTAGAAAATAGTTGTTGCAGGGGGCAAAAATGTAATTTCTGGGGTCCAGAAAACGCTGCCAACCGTTAAAAGGACCAAACGTGTAATTTACCCTTTTTTTGAAAATTTCGGCCGTTGGAGAAATTCTGGCCGTTGCGCCCCCACCAGTCCCGTGCCGGTCCCGTCCAGGTCCGGGCCCAAATCCTTCCTGGGCCGTGCCGAGCCCACATCCAGCCCTCCTCTATTCTAGGCCCATAACCAGCCCACTTTTAACCAGTCTTTAATTGGTCCCATTCCGTGCTGGGCTTGACCGAGCCTGGGCTGAGTTTGACGCGAGCCGGTCCCGAGCTGGGTCCCGTCAGGCCCGGCCCAATGTACACCTCTACCTTAGAGGTACGTTTGTCGAACACGTAAATATATTTATATTTACATAAGAAATTAAAAAATATTGTGTTGCTGACTTGTGAGTGAGGCAACCTTCTTTTGTCAAATACAGTAGCCAATATTTACCAACCGCAAGTGCCGTCGCACCAGCCTCACCAGTCTCCGGGAATAAAGAAAAGCAAAGTGAGTATTTTGTCAAATACCTAATATATTTATTAACTGGTGCGGAGAATAAAGAATAAGCAAAGTGGTATTTTGTCACATACCTAATATATTTACTAAAGCCTAAAGGCGACCGGCATCCTAAAAAGCAAATCAATTAATGAATAAATAAAAAAGCAAAGTCTTTGTGCTTTTCCGATGTTCGCAAATAGTCCCGATGAGCCTTGAGACTATGCAACTTGGTGTACAAGTACCTACTTAACACCGTTAAGTTTCTATTAGTTTTAAGTATAAATGGTAACTTTTACTTATTAGGATAAGTTATATTTAATTAGAATAATTATGGAATATATTAACCTTATTCAAATTTTTAACTATGGAAAGTTTTAAATTTGAATTCATTTGAAAAGATAATACTAATGAAACAGATAAATATAATATGATAAACATGGTAATTATTTAAAAACAAGTTTATTCATTTATTTTTTTTGCATGATCAAATATATTCTGATAGCGGTATACATTCAAATATCAGTTTCATACAATTGGTTGTCAATTTAACATATAAAAAATTTAGTTTCATTTATGTATGCTCCTAGATTTTATTTGTATGATTGTAAGTTTGTAAAAAATACAAATATGTATGTATGCTTCTGAGTTTCATTTGTATGATTCTGGGTTTATGAAAAATACAAATATATTTTCTAGATTTTATTTGTATGATTTTGGGTTTGTAAAAAACATAATGTGTGTGTGTGTGTGTGTGTGTGTGTTGTATTAGACTATATGTGTTTTGTATTAGACTATATGTGTTTTGTATTAAACTATATGTGTGTGCATAATGTACTAAACTGGAAGTGAATTGTATTAAATTCTTTAGGCTATTTATTAGACTATATGTGAAATAAATTAAACTAAAAGTCAAATGTATTAATCTATGCGGCAAATTATCACACAAGAAAATGACATTGTAAGTGAATTGTATTAAACTGTGTGGGATATGTATTAAATTGTGTAGGATATGTATTAAACTGTAAGTGAATTGTATTAATCTATGTGGGATGTGTTAACTGGAAATGAAATGTATTAAACTGTATAGAATATGTATTAAACTGCCCAGAAAACTTAAAACACTAACCTTAGATACGGAAAATCAATCACAGTTGGAAACTCGTTCAAATCCAATAGCATATCCTCCAAATAGTATTGGCTCCCCTCTTAAACCTGATACAATAACAATAGAGTGAAAAACAGAGAATAATGGAGAATGCAAAACGAATTTTGGATACAAAGCAATAAACCATTTCCGGTCATCAGCGAATTCAGGCGACGGGGGAGCCGCAATTATCTCAACCATCTCGGACTCCGTCGTCGAGGCACCACCACCGGCTACTGCCTTTTCTCTCTTCATCTTCACACACATTCCGTAGACGTACAATGAAAACCCCCATATGCACAGCACAGTGGAGACGGCCTTCATGCTGCCGTAGTCGTCGCCGTACACGATTACTCCACCCAATACATTCATCCCCAACAGCGCCATCATGCAGATCCCGCCGGTGAGCGAGCTTGTCAGAAACACCATTCCCGCAGTCAATTGGATGCCATAAATAACAAACACTTGCGATTGGATGCCATAAATAAGAAACACCTTCTTGATTTGTACATCTCTCGTCGACGATTTCTGGAGAGCTAAGCGGAGGAGCTGCTTTTATTGAATTATTCTGCTTGATTTGTTGACCTTTGACACCTTAATTGCCATAAATAAAAGAAATATGAAATTTGAAAAATTACCAAATTATTATCTTAACTCCACCTAATTAATATTTTCAAAACTCTTAACTAACGGCGTCTATTATCATAATAGGTGTACAACCACATAGGTGTACACCAGAATTCGCCAGTCCCAATTGTGAAAATTAAATCAAATGTCCAATTTGCTCCTGAGATTTATGTGAAATTACACTTTACCTCTCATATTTTAAAAATATACACTTTACCCCTATCTTTTTAATACAATTCTACAACAATTTCTGAAATCTTAATTTAGATTGTACGGTTCTTATCATCAAGCAATTTCAACCTAAATAGTATTGTATTATTATAATCAATTGACATTTAAAAAAATATTGTTTTAAAAACTGAAAGAAATATGAAATGAAAAACTAATAATTTAAATGTTCACTAACTGTAAAAAAAATATAATACAGATTGAAATTACTAAAGAATAGCTACCGTAATGTCTAAATTAAGATTTCAAAAGTTACTGTTGGATTGTACTAAATATTAGTATTGTGTCCAAAAGCCAATCATGAAATGATTGTATTTTTACACGTTGAGTCATGATATTTTATTAAGCCATTAAACAAGTGATTATGTTTGTTGTTTTGTTTTTGCGTAACGTAATAAACATAATTATAACCCTAGAGTAATGATATTCTTAGATGTCCCTAGTCTAGTATTATCGTGGAGTGAGTTGCAATAATACATAAAGACTAACATATGCGAAGACTAATATAAGATATGTAGTCTACATATGGGTACAAGTTGGAGAACTTGTGTACTAGACCGACTCACCATGAGAATACTACATGGATCGTTATATAAATGTCATAAGTGATTCTCATAGTGATCATGTATATGTAGTCCTTTGACCTAAGGTCATCAAGGTTCCCTACATGTGAGTCACATACTTTGAATCTTCTCTTTGTTGCTCGTTACTGAGTGAATTTGAAGAAGATCATTGGGTATGTCACATATCATGCGGAGGGTTTTGTATGATCAAGATGGGATTTGTCCTTCATATGTAACGGGGGTGATGTCTTCAGGCTTCTTGATAGAGTAAGACTAAGGAAATAGTTGGCCATACTCGGATAAGTTGATATACGATATCAATGTCATCAGTTTAAGTTAGTCTACTCGATAATTAAGAAACTAAAGATTGGGCTATACAAGAGTGACACATTCCATGTCTCGTGCTTAGTCTTGAAATCTTAGACAAAGGGACAATGGCATATATGGATAATGATCATAAACATTTAGTCGAATCACCGACAATCTTGTCACTTGGGTAGCAATGATGTGTTGCTAGACACCGCCCATTGCTTATGTTCATAAATGTGATTTATGATCATTACTAACGTGGTAAGAGCCTATTAGGTTGCACACATAGAGCCGATTGGATTATTTGAGTGCATGAGCTAATTTATTTAGGTTATGGTTTCATAATAATTTCATATTAATAATTGGCCCAAAAGTTGAGCCATTATTAAGCCTGAAAATAAAGCCTAATTGGATTAAGGCTTTGAAACCCATTAGGCTTGGAAGTTGAGTCTCACTATAAATACATCATATAGTGAGAAATTCATAGTTCTTGCCCTAGTCTCACAAAAAGTTCCAGCCGCACAATTCTATTGCAATTTCTTGGAGGACGGAAGCTAGCACTGCAAGCACAAGAGAAACGCATCTGCCGGGACGTGGTGGAGGCAGGGTGATCCTGAAAGGCTCGTGTGGATACCGTAAAGAGCTTAAACACGTCAATTGTTCAGGTTTTGTGATTCGACTCAACAATTGGGTGAAAGATCTCAACCGAATTAGGTATGAAAAATTTCGAACACTCGGTTTACCTCGTTTAACTAGAATCCTGGAGGATTTCGGTTATATTACACTGCGCTTGTTTGGCTCCCGAAACTATATTACAGAAACAGGGGGTGCAAAGTATAATTTCAGTTAAACATCATGGGGCAGATTATAATTATCCCACTTGCAAACTTTTCCTTGCAGTAGTAGAAGAACTTGTTCAACTATAAAAACATGAAAATATTTAACGTTATATGTTGACTTCAAAATGTGTAAATAGTTAGTTCTAAACTATTAATCACCTGTTCTGGAGTTAACTTTAGAATTAATTGTTTACACAGGAAAAAGGACATTTTTGTTCCTCTAACTTTTTCAAATTTTCCATATCAGTCCTATAATTTGTCAAGTTGGCAAATGAGTCCTTTAACATTAAAACCGTTAGCTCAATTAGTCCTACAATGTGTTTGGCTGACGAAAGTGCTAAGATGTCACTTAATACATTTAGTTCAATGACTATACTGAAACTTTTCAAACCTTATTTACTTTCTTGAATTTTTTTCAAAATTTGAAGGTCATCAACTCTTAATCACTCCAATCACAATTTTAGGACTCATTTCGCAATTCGACTAAATTTATGACTCATTTGGCAATCTTTCCCTACCTTGCTCCTGTCGCAATTCCGCCACCATTGAACACCCTTAGGCTCACTGCAATCGGATCCTAAATATCTGCAATAACTGACCACATTAAGGCTCACCACTATTCGACCTAGAATTTCCACCATCACTAAATGCCGATCATGAAGTACAATGTTTTGACTCTAATGATCTTCTTAATAATCTCTTCTCTGAGTTCGAAGAAGCAATAATATCCATGTTCTGGCGTGCCTTCTAGAGCCACCCAATCAAGGTGAAGAGCTAAATGTTGAATTAAATGTTATAGTTGTTGTATTTTTCTCAGACTTAAGGCTGAACTTATGTAGAAAAGGAGCTTGGAGAAGATTGGTTCTTTGAAGGATAAGATCATGAAATGCACGCTAGATGCTCAAAGAAATGCCCATGTGGGTTAAATTGGGTGATGGAGAGCAGAATTGATTTTAGTGAAAGTTAAAGGTTTAAAATTAGTGATTCAAAAAAATTTGAAGACCAAAGTTGATTTTCAATTTATTTGTGTTATTTAATGAACATCAGCATTTTCCATTTGAGTTAATGGTGAAATCTATAGAAAGTACTGAATTTGGATGTGCTATATAAGTTTATATAGTTTGATATGACAAATCTAAAGTTTTTGTACCCATTTAAGACATGAAAATAAGATAGGATACCCCCGATAAGACAAATTTAAAGTTTGTTGTCATATGTTTTTTGGCTTATGTTGCTGTTAGTTTGAACTATAACTGTCTGTTACTCAGTTTGTAACCTGTTGTCAGTCGATGGTTCATTTTTAGTCCTACAACTTTTTCAATATTTTTTATCATTTTCAATCCTATAATTTTTTCAAATTTCTTAAGCGAGCCTTAAAATTACTCAAGTTACCAAATGAATCCTAAAATTAGTCAAATTGCCAAATGAGTTCTAAAATTATGACTGTGGTGATTAAGAGTTAAAGACTCTCAAATTTTGAAAAAAATTTCAAGTAAGTAACTAAGGTTTAAATAGTGTCAGTTCCGTCACTGAAATAAACGGCATTAAGTATCATGTCAGCACTTCCATCAGCCAAACCAGTTATAGGACTAATAGAGCTTAACAGTTTTAATTTTAGAGGACTCATTTGGCAACTACATGAATTATAAGACTTATATGGAAAATTTGAAAAAGTTGGAGTACGAAAAATGTCCTTTCCCCTTGTTTACAAATTCATAAATTTTTAGGACTCAAATAGAAATTTATAAAATTTTAGGACTTAAATAGAAATTTAAAAAGTTTTAAGACTTAAATAAAAAAGTTGTGAAAGATTTATGAATGAAAGTCGTTTCCCCTGGCTTTGTTCCATTTGGCGTTTTAAAATCTTTAGGGAAAATAATAATTTGTCTTTCATTGTTTTTTCTTCCAAATGCATTTTAAAATTATTCATCCATTTTCATACAGTAAGAAGAATAAATCTTTTCCTTTTCAATTTTTCTAAACAAAATACAATATTTTTCTCCTATTTATGTATTAAATGTTAAAAAAATTACACTTTTGTGAAGGATTTCTTTATTGATATCATTCAAATTAATGCGACACGGGAATGGCCTGTAGTATAACTAGCGTACAAAATTTCTTCTGTAGGTCACAGTAATATTCCTTTCCAATTTAGGGAAAATATTGTCTTATTTATCCTTTTTAAAAAATTTTCAAAGCCATTAATATGCTTCTTATTTCTCTATGACTGTGGTGGAGATTACTTTTTAATGGCTAAAAATATTTATTTTAAGATATCTTTTCTGCTTTGAAAGTTTTAATTTTGCTTTAAGATCATAAAAAAAAATAGTTTTTTTTAAAGCAAAAAACCTATATTTTTAGCTTAACTTTTTTCTAAATTTGGAAAATGTAAAAAATTATAAACAAAAACTAGTCAAATGAAAATTAAAAAATTATATGAAATTCTTACTTGTAAGAAAATATTTTTCAAGTCGGAGAAGAAAAAAATACTTTTAATCCTAAATCTTTTGTAACTTTTCTATTTAAATCCTAAAAATTTACAAAATTTTGTTTGAGTCTTAAAACTTACAAAATGTGGAAACAATTAGTATTAAAATTAATCCCCGAACAGGTTGGTAATGATTTAGGCTAAGTGTTTATACATTTTTGCAAGTTTTAACACTTAAGTAGAAACTCACAAAATTTTAGAATTTAATTAAAAAAAGTTATTAAAGTTTTAGAACTGAATGTATTCTTTTCCTAAGAATATATGAACCTTCAAAGTCAACGTGGTTAAATATTTTATTACCGTGAATAGTATATGGGATGAAAAAAATTGCGACAGAAAGTAGGTAATAATACTATAAAAGTGAAGGTAAAAATATAGGGCTAGCTTATTTTGGATTAATAATAATGTATTAGTATTGCTTATTATTATACACACTAATTATTAATCCAAATTATATAATTGAAATATAGAAAGCTGAAGAGAACTTTTAAACGAAAAATAACCAAATTTACTAGTGCAAACTTGTAGTTAAACATGACACTAAGAAAAGAGAAAAATAAATGAATTTTTAAACGAACGTAATGCCTGGCGCATCCATCGGTACCATAGGGGTTTTGTTTTGTTTTTTTTTATAATAAAGATTTTTCACCTCTAGGAGTACATAATGATGCAACTGGGCGAAAATTACCATCGACCCTTCTACATAACACAATTTTATGTAGTAGTAATAATCTACCGAAAATATAATTTTTATAATCTTATTAATTTTTTATAAATTTTTCTAATTTAAAGCATTAAAAAGAAAATTTTTGTAAAAATTTAACAACATTATTAAAATTTACTTTTAAATTAATTATTAAATTTACATAATATTAGCTTTCAAATGAAATTGATTTTAAATAAAAAATAAATAAAAGTAAAAATAAGTCAATTAAGTTAAGTTAAAACGAATTGGCTATTAGTCTTCTACTTTCTTACATATTCATAGGGTCGGCTAAGTTTTCAAAGTTTTATTTTAGTCACTATCCGCAAGAATTCTTGCAATTACATTTTTGTCCATAGAATTCTAAGGCTTTGTCCCTAATTACTTATATTTTTGTTTAATGCATCCAATAAAATAACATTAACCCAAAATATTGTTCGCTACAGTGGCAGACAACTGAGACACTAGAACATCCGTTCAAAGCAAGAGATCATCACACAATAGGGCAACACGAGCTAGATGATGAGCAGCTCCATTTGCCTCTCCGAAACCATGTGACATCTGCCATCCTTCCATCTCCGTCGAGCGAGCCGGAATCTGTTTGATGCAACTTAAAGCTTCAGAGTTGCCATCCACAGTGGTCAAAACCGTTCAAACAACTTCTCTGGAATCAGGCTCCACATGCAGTAGGGTAATACCGAAGTACTCCCAACACTCCAGCTTGTCCCATAGCAACATTAATGTTCAACATACACCAACCTTTCAGTGGAGACACCCATCTTGACCACTCCTGGGAAATAGAACTAATACTTGCAATGGTACTGAATTCATTTAATTGCCTCTGACACATCCAGTTCAGTGACTTAATATAAATAAATTTATTTATATTAGTATTTATTAATTTATTTATAAAATTTCAATTTTTAAATTTGAGATTGACTTAATATATTTGTATTAATATTTACTAATTTCTTTAAAAAATTATATTTAAAAAATAAGCCTTTTAGTTTCTAAATATAAATTTTTTTAAAAAATATATAAATATAAATAAATTTAATTCAAAAAACTGAAATAGTACAAAAAAAACTTGGGATGGAGGGAGTACTTTATAAGTCCCAAAATGAATTAAACATATTCCTTTTATAAGTGAACATATTCCTTTAACTATTTTCCTTTTAAGATGGAAGGTAGTATCATATTTACCCTATTACCCCCATTAAACTCTTACTATACAAAATTAAAAACTAATTTTTTAGTCTTTATTTAAAATCTCAACACATAAAAATCATAAAGACATTTTTTTAATGTCAATTTCAAGGGCTAAAATAGAAATAATAGCATAAACTACATACATCTTAATCTTTGTATCAGGTCACACGGTTCAGTCAAATTGGAATGGTAAGAAAATCTCTCATGGATACAGAAAAATTATAAAGCGGGTTTTTCAATATCCAGTAGATTTCCAAAAAAACTACAAACCATTAAAATGACTCATAGGTTTATTAAATAAAATTTAATATAACTTTAATCTCCACAAATTTGATTTGTTTGTGAAAAAATAATCTATTTTTTTTTCATTCATTTCAGTTGTATTGTTTGTTTAATCAGTGGGTCCTAAGGTACTTTTGTCAAATACCTAATATATTTAAATAAGAAATTAAAAAATACATTGTTGTGAGGTAACCCACGTTTGTCAAATACCCAATATTTACTACCTTCAACAGCCTGCCTGACAGGGAGTAAAGAAAAGCTTGAACGTCTTAGGCCAACCCGCTAGACCCGAGTTTGTTTGCAGGTTGCTGTTGGTGGGTTATTTTGGACAGAGGAGAGGGGCAGTGGGCGGTGCATCTTGTTAGAAATTTAAGTGTGAACTATCATCAATTGTGTATTTTATTAAAATAAAATAAAATTAAATTGGTCAATTATAAGGCATATGGAGCCCATAAAAATTATGATTTCATTATGTTAGGAAAAAATTCTCCAATCACCAATAACATGCAGCAGAATAAAAACACGATCAAATAAGCACACACAAATTTAACATGATTCGGCTCTTCACTAACCTATATCCATGAATGAGAGAAATTCACTCGAAGAAAATATAGAGACTACAGTAAAGGTATGCACTTAGTGCTCATGCTGGCCTATGGATCTTCTACACAGCACTGATAACCCCAATATCTTGCTCCCATACAATTATAAAATATGATAATCGTAAAAGGTTTTTCGTCTTACCCCTCTCCGGCCTCCGAATCTCTCCTCCCTCTTGAAGCCCTCACATCTGGCTTTTTCACCACATTGATTTTTCTCTCTTACCTAAACCCTAGCATAACAAACCTTTTTGTAGGTCACACAAGAACCCAAACCATAACAACATAGGGAAACTAAATCCTAAATAAATAGAAAAACTAATACCAAATTCTAAATGAAAATGAAATCCTTGACCTCCTTGAATTTAAGCCAATAAGCCGACTAAATTATTTGAGCTAGTGACTTCAATTATGTATTAAAATGTGGGTTATTAAGTCTATGTGGCTGTTAATGGGTAGGTCCATGAGACTTCTATATAAATGAGTACTATGTCTCGTTCTTAACCTAATTGTGATTAGAATAACGGAACTCTATCTATTGAGAATGATCTGGTCTAGGGATAAGGGAGAAGCTCCTATTGTAACTGCTCGTCATAATTTCTGCTACGTATTGCGATAAATCAAATCAGGTCAAATGTTTTTGTTCCTCGCGTTTAATTTTTGCATTCTACGCTCTCATCTATGGTCCTATTAGGCGTTAGGAATATTAATATGTGATATCAAAGCATAACACATGATCATAACATACATGAGTGAATTAAATTAGTTCTCGGATCATGCAATTGGATATTAGATTCCCTATCCTATGCATGTTTTGGTTGATGTGTTGCTTGTTAGCCCTGTTTCTAATTTTGTTTTGTTTTGTTAGTTGCTTCAATAAAACAAAATAAAGAAAGTTAGAAAGTTTTAATAGATTGGAAACCATGTCCTTCACAAAGAGATCAGAGGGAAACGATGGCATCATGAGGTCGCATAGGGTCCAGCGACTAGAATTGTGGCTGATGCTAGTCACTTCTGGCGATGCCTGGCCATGGATGGTTGCTGCTGGAACATAGCAGCCATGGCCAAGTGTAGGTTTCTGAATTACTTTCCGGTGATTTTATCGCCAGATAATTTCAAAAACGTGAAATTGGTATGTGGAATATATATTCCTAAGGTTTTGGGGTTGAAATCGGTCAATTGTGATTAAAAAGAAAAAAAATTGCTCTTGGGTTGAAAGCTCCAGGAAGATGGAATCTTGTGTGTTGTGGGTCAATTGCAAGATTGCCATCTGTATTTTGTTCTTTTGACAAATTAAATCTTGGATTTTATATTAGTAAGTTATATCATGGATGTTGGCTGCAATTCTTGATAGCTATTAAATTTTTCTCCTTTGCGTATTTCAATCCCTAGACTTTCATAATGAACCCTACAGCTGCTGACTCGATAAAAGTAACCCCCAAACCTTTAATTAAAGCCACACTAAAGTTTATTTTCTTGCAATAAATGCTAAATTCACTTTAATTGAAGAGACACATGTGGCCATGGTGCCTCATGAAGGTAAAGTCAAAGCAAATATGCATAATTAATATATTTATAAATTGAAATTAAAGAACATGTTATGAAGTTACATAAAATTAGTCCATAAAATCTTGGATTGCAACTCAATTGACCCTAAACTTTTAAATTTAACCAGTTAAAGGATTTTTCATGCAATCCAGTTTCTTTTCACCATAATCAATGAGATAGATGAAGTTTCCACATCTCATGAAGGTTAATTGAGATATATATATGATTTTGATATCTCATAAATGTTACTTAGCTAATGAGATATATAATGTTTGACATCTCATAAAGTTTAGCTAATTAATTAATGTGATACATAAAAGATTTACTAGCTCAATATCGTCATTATGATGAATATGCATGATTAATCCATTTTCCTTGGAATAAAAATTTTATTCCTTAAAGTTTTGATCAAGATGCAAATGACACGACTTTCTATGAATGGAGAGAGATATTTCTAAAATTTATTCTCTAATTAAGGTTAAGTCATATGGTTATTTTCCTAAGCCCCATATTTTTAAAAAATTTCGTGGCATGTGAGGGGACATCAAATATATCATGTTACAGGAGAATTTTATTGATTTTGTTAAATTGTAGTCACCAAAATGGCCTATTTGCCAAATTTTGATATTTCATTCTTGCATGATTAAGGATGTGTTTGATTGAATGCATAACTATTCAGCCCAAATATGTTGGTTATGCATAAGATCTAGAGATGATGCACATAAGCTATATGGTTGAGACTTGACTAGTTCGAGCAATCTATACACCCAAAGGTGGTAGACTTAGTGAGAATTGGAATGGATTCTCTAGATCATTCTTATGTGTAAGGATTGTGGGATTGCATGCCATGCATTTTGCCTAAAGGTGTTTCATAGTGATATGCTCGAGTTTTCGGTGAAGATATTGTTATGGCTTTCAATATCAATGGCTCCTTTCATTTCTTAGTTATAGCATCACTTGATCATTTGAATCACTTTTCTTGCTCTTAGTTTGATCATATATGCGACCAATGCATGAAGAGATAATGTTTGGAAACCTGCTTAGTGCCTATTAAGGGCTTTAATGGTCAAATTTTTTATGTCCTATTGTTAAACTATTTTGATATGGAAATTGGTACCATACTTGAGAGGTTTTACCTCATAAAGTGAAATAGGGTAAAATCAAGTTAGGTTGTACAATTGGGATGGTCCACATCTAGTTTAAGCTTAAAGTATGTAGTATTAAGAAGCTAAACAAATTTACCTTCTAGGTTTAAGCTATTTAGGTAAACGCATAACATCCTTGTAAATCCTGGGTGATCAATGATATGGTTTTCCAAGAATATGGACAAAATAGGGGATATGAGATTAAAAATGCTCAAACTACCTTGTTTGAATTAAGTAATCACAAACAAGTATTAAGGTAAACATGTTTAATTTATTGCTCCTACATTGTTCAAAATTTCAAAGGTCAAACTAAGTGATGAATTGTCATAAAAAAATGTCGAGGTGTTTTGTTTGGAAGAAGGGGGATCATAAAGATTAAAAGTGTTCTAAGTGAAACTTGGTTAGAAAATTGGAATCTAAAGTAACTCATTGGTTCTTGTTTTAATTGAATCCTCTGTGGCCATATGTAGATCTAGGTATCATAGTGCAAAATAATTGCCTGTTTTACACATTTTAAGGATTCATAAACAAGAAGATACCAAATAAAAGAGTTAATGTTAATAATTGGTAATGATGTGGAGATGATATAGATCTCAAGTAGTATTCAATTTCTATTTGATTTTTATGTCATCTCTTATAGTAGTAAACATATCATTAACAAATTATCTCCAATAAAAAAGTGGTTTTTCATGTTATGGTATAAGAACTTAGTCACATCTCTTAGGAAGAGTAAAAAAGATGATAAAGGATGACGTCTTCTTTACTCTTGATAATAAGAACCTAAAGACATGTATTACTGCTTTAAGGATATGCTAATTAAGATTAAGGAAAATAGGCTATTAGTCACTTAGTCCTATTAAAGATCCTCTATATTGACATTGATAGACCACACTCGTACATAAAATATAACCTTAAAAATTTGTTACATTTTATTAATGATTTATCCCATTTTGATGTTATTTTTTCAAATATAGACAAATTTAAGGTTCTTGATCAATTCAAGATGCCAAAGACTTAAATTGAGAAACAATTTAGGGTGAATGCCAATTTTTTTTAAATTTGACCATAAAATAAGTATTATGGCAATCATGTGGGAGAAATGGACCATGTAGTATGTTTGTTAAATACTTTACCTTTATGGAATAGTAACTTAGTTTACTATGCCAAATGTGTTTGAACAAAATTGTGTGCTAAAATGTGAAATCATACATTGATGAACCATCTGTATGTATACTATCATGACTGCTATCAGTTAAGGCTATCAAAGGTTTTTTCACATAGCCTCATAAAGGACTTATAAAGTAGTATATGAATAAATTAATCTTTGAGAAATGGACTTATAACAAACCTAGCTATGAGATACTCTTTGGATGTTTGCATCTCATTGAGAAAAAATTATAATCTTGTTATGTTGATGATCATTCATTAAATGCCATTATTATTTTTAAAGGATGTTGATTTCTATGATAGATTGAGAATTGTAGAATCAAAGTAACTAAAGTTCTAAATTTGATCATTCTTAGACTATGGAAAAGAATGAGAATACCATTAAGGAGTACTCTTATACACTTATAGTAATTTGACTATTGGACAAAATTTTTTGGTAATTCTCATTGAAGAGTGAAAACCTATACAATTATAAGTTGTAAAGGTATAAAGTTGACACAAAAATGGTTGTTTCTTTTGAGAAGTTTGAAAGGGCAAAGAAGGTATGCTTACTATTTTTTTATGATCTATTATGAAAGAATGATTAGATATCTTTTCATGTCTAAATTCATAAGTTACGTCTAGTTCTCATAATGGTCTACATAGGGACAGATGGCCATCTTTAAGACATAAAATTAGCAATAAGGAGTCATGACTAAATTATAACTTAAGCATTTAACAATGGTTAACTTTCACTGATAATTCTTGGCAAACTATCACTGACGTATGTAAGGTTACCTTCCACTAGTTAGTGATAACAAATTGTCACTAAGTTAATGAACACAGGTTATCATTAACAGGTTATCTCTAAATTAGTGGCGACTAGCCATTACTTAATAGATATGAAAGCCATCACTAACTTGTTGGCAATTCACTAATGTAGAGGAGCTAATGATGGTTATAGTAAAGGCTGGTCGTTATTAGGTAGCGATGATAGCTGTCACTAACTCCACTAATGGAAAGTGTATTAGTAGCAAAAAGTGTAGCAACAACTAGCCGTCACCACCTTCTGTTTAGCCTTCAATAAAAAAGCTTTGTTTAGTAATGATTTTCTTAAAGATGTCCAAGATTGTTTTCTTAGTAGATTGACATAAATTTTTGTTGTTTAGGTGTTTACTAGTTGTGTGTATGGTTGATAGGTGCTTTTCTCTTCTAAAGGTTTGTTCACATATTGTATGCTTTTTGTGGTCATCTTATAGTATTGATCTGGAAAAGAACTTGCAATGGGTTCAACTTCCTATCCTATATAAAAGGGTAAACAGTTAGAAAGGGTTCTCATGCTAAAAAAAGGTCAAGTTTATAAAGAATTCTCTACGTAAATAGGTAAATAGTTAGAGAGGGCTCTCTACCTAAAAAACTAAATGGTTAGAAACAGTTTTCTACCTAAAAGAGTAAATAGTTAGAGAAAGTTCTTTGCCTAAATAAGGTAAATAGTTAAAAAGGGTTCTCTGTTAAATATATAAATGATTAGAGAGAGTTCTCTACCTAAAAAAGGTTAATGGATAGACAAGATTCTCTTCCTAAAAAGATAAATGGTTAGAGAGGGTTTGCTACTTGCAATGGTAAGGTTAAAGAGGATTCTTTGCTTAAAAAGGTAAAGGGATGGAGATAGGGTTCTCTACCTTGAATAAATTTAGAGGTGATAAAGAAATAGAGTTCACTACCTCAAGGATAAATATGGGCAGTAAGGAGACATGGTTTTCTACCTTAAAAGCAATAAGATGCTGAAACCAAAAATTTCTGTACCTCTTAAATCATATTGGTAAACGTGGGTTCTCTACTAAAGTAAATAGAATAAGAGATAGCTTGTTTCTTCAAAATCAATAGAAAATTTCATATTAAAAAAAGTAAGGAAATTTTATTAACCTCACAAATAAAGGCAAAAAGATTTGTTATTCTTGGATTTTTACACTTTAAGAAGATTCTATTGTTAGAAGCGAGGAAAGTTCCTTAGCCTAGTAAAAAAGGAGGAAAGAACTTTTCTCCTTTGATTTTTTAAAGTTAGGAAGGTTCCTATCATAAAATGACAAGGAAAGTTACTTTGCCCATAAAAAAATATGAAATGATTTAAAGTATGAAATGATTTTTTCTCCTTGGAGTTTTAGATCTTAGGCAGGTTCCTAATGTAAAAAGGTAAGGAGAGTTCCTTAGCATGATATAAAAGCAAGACAAAGTTTTTCTCCTCATATTTGTAAAAGTTTGAAAGGTTTCTATTGTAAAAAGATAAAGAGAATTCCTTAGCCTGATAAGAAAGGTTGAAAGAGTTTTTCTCCTTAGATATTTAGATGTTAAAAAAGTTCCTAGTGTAACAAAGCAAGTAGAGTTCCTTCGCCTAGTTAGAAAGGAGGAAAGGATTTTTCTCTTTGGATTTTTAGATGATATGAAGGTTCCTGCTGTAAAGTTAGTAAGAAAAGTTCCTTAAACACATAGAGGTTTCTACTCATGATTTTTTTTAGTGAAAAGGTTCTCAATGTTAACCTTACAAATGGCTTTTTATGCATCATGTCTAATGAAACATATAAAGGAGGGCAGCTATTGACACTCAATTTTGTCCTATACTAATTTTACTTTTGGCCTAGGTGTGACATAGTCAGTTTAGGAGCCTTTTTGTATTCTTAGTGTCAATTGGGGGCAAATTGGCCATTCATTAGCATAATTAGGTTGATTTTGGTCATTTTAAAGTTTTCACAGTTAATAGAATTATGTACATTTAGATTATGTTATAATTTCGTATTATAGATTTTTTAATAATTTAAAATGGTCATTTAGGCTAAAAAATTTGCATTAATTTAGTTTAGGTACTAATTTAAAGTCGTAAGAGTCATTTGGGGTCATTTTAGGGAAAAGAATAAAGTTTGGGAGAAATTGAGCTTTTAGTGAAAATAAAGCAAATCTAGGGGTAAATTCATCAAGTCTTTAAAGTTTGTGGAAAATATGGCAACTTTATAAAGTTTTGGGCCAATCAGACAAATCTATTAAATTTTTTTGCTCAATTGAAAATCATTGAAAATTTTGAAGAGTAATCCAAATCATTTTAAATTAAGTCAATTGACTCCAAAATGGCTTATTTTTATTTTTACGTCTACTTTACCTGGAATTAATTTTAATTAAAAGCCAATATTATATACTGGTAATATAATCCATTGAAAATACAATTTGTGTAATCTTACTAATTTTTTATGAATTTTTATAGTTTAAGGAATTAAAAAGGAAAATTTCATAAAAATTTAGTAACATTATGAAAATTTACTTTCAAATGGATTATTGCATTTACATAATATTGGTTTTCAAATGAAATTAGTTTCAAGTAAAAAAAATGTAAAAGTGAAAGTAAGTCAGGTGACTTAAGTTAAAGCAAATCGGAGCATACATTGAATCTGTAAATATTATATTTTATAAGATTTTAACAAAATTTGGTTCAAAATTATGCGCTAAACATTTTGTTGAGCCATAACTGTTATGGCTCTCCTAGTGGAAAGCTATTTTGGAACCTTATTTCAAGTTCACATAGCAAGAATAAGTATGTTGGGCAAAGTTTACTAAGTTCCGAGAAATTTAAGGCACCAAATGAGGTTCAGGGGTAAAATAGTAATTTTACATCCCGAAGAGTTGAGCTGAGTTCTGAGAGTTAAAAATGAGTTTTTAAATCCTAACTTCTACTTTTAACTCAAGTTTAGTTCAAATAAACAAGATTTGACCAAGTTTGATTAAAGTTACTTAAAGGATGGGACTTATTTGTAACTTTTTAAATAGTTTGGTGGTTTGGGGTTTAAAAGAGCATATAAGTTGGTAAAGGAGAGGGATGGTTGCCATGTGCTTCCTAAACCCAAGTTCATCCTTCTCTCTATGAATTCTCGATCAATTCAAGCTCAAAACCAAGAGATTTTCGGGCAAATTAAAACCACCAAGGATATACAAGCTATGGAAAGCTTGTTTCAAGCATGATTTCAAGTTTTTGAAGCTTGGAACCGAGTTTTCCACTATCCACTATCCCCTATTTTTGATGCGAGGTAACACTTAAGTTCTTGGTGAATTCTTGTTTATTAGATGTTTAGAAGCTTGGGTTTTGGTTAGAAATTAGTAATTTGGTGTTTTATGTCTTTGTTTACTTGGAACGTAGGTAGACTTTGAGGAACTCGGTTTTTGGTTAAAGAAAGGAGTGATTCTTGCTTGTGGATTGAAACTAAGGTAAGGGAGTTATGTTTTCAAGCTTGATTAATTCTATTGAATAGAATTTGCTTGATGAAATCAAGTAGTTTTGGTACTAGCATTAGTTAGTGGTCTGGTTTGATCATGGTGGACTAATGTGTTTGGCTTGATTGGAATGATGTTTAAATGCATCATAGGAAGGTTAGTGATGGTTAGTTGTGGTCTCTAAAAGGTGTACTACACGTATGTGAAGTTTGAAGGCTATCCATGTATATTTGATATGTTTGAAAAGTGTTCAAAGTTCATAGCAGCAAAATTGGAAGCTTTCTGGGCATTTCGCCATTTCGCAGGTTTGGCGATGCGTCGCCAATTCATACAAATTCCCACTGCACGTCACCAATATCTGAAAGATAGGCAGAACGTCAACAACTGTGGCAACGTGGCGATGTGTCGCCGAGACAACATTGACACCCGGTTTTGTTTTCTTCATAACTTTTCATTCGAGTATCCGATTGAGGTGATTCTAGATTCCACGCGAAGCTAAGAGGGAGTACTGTCACCTTCATGAATTCACCACACTTAAAATGGTCTAGTTTTAAATTTATTTTAACTCAAAATGAAGGTAAGTTTTAAAGGAAAATATGGTCACAATGAGCACCATTAGTTGGTGCAAGGTTTAGTACCATTGAAAGCCTAGTTAAGACTTTGGATTTGAGGCTTCAATGTGGAAACCTTAGTGCACCTAGTTGGGGTTCCAAAGAACCTAGTAAATGAGTCCAACCATGATCATTGCCACTCCACTAGTGTGAACCAAGTAATGGTGGATAGGGGAGCACCATGGATGAAGGCTTAGTGCACTTGTTGCCTAGCCAAGCTGTGCCTTGAGGTACAAGTGAAAGCCTAGTGTATCCTTGGTAGGTTAAATGGGTGGAGGCATAGTACACAAGTGACCTAGTCAAGTCTAAGGACTTGAGGCACTATGTGGAGGCCTAGTACACCTAATGGATTTCTTACAGCATAAGCAAGGAGCATCCACCATGTTCGCCTGCACAACAACTAAGGGAAGGCTACGTTACTGCGTCAGTCAGTAAGCTAAGGCTTATTAGGAGCGAGTTAGTGGCCAGAACTTGCTAGGCACAGAGTGACGCCCCGTGAGGAGGACTAGGATGAGGAGAGGTCCCAAGGGACCTAGGTATATACGCATATATTAGACCCTCATGCTGCAAGCGCATATAGCAAGTTTCATATATTTGTATATATTAAGTCCTCATGATTTTTTCTTGCAGGTTGAAGACCCCTTACTGAAAATCTTTGATTCTCACTCCCTTACTTTTTGTTCTGCAGTTTTATGTGTCGTTGAGCCAGCAACCGTTGAGGGTTGTTGAGCTAGGCTTATGAGCAAGTATTTGGTTTATTTGAATCTTTATGATTCTAGTCTATGGGTTGCTTGTTGGTTAAGTTATTGTACTAGCTACAATCATCTTTTTGGCCTACAGAGGCTAGTGAAGCACAAGGTAGGGCTTACAAAGCTTACCACTGGGACTTGCTCTAAGGTGGAAGCTTGGTTTTGGTTCTCAATACAGTTATTCAGTGTATAGTTCTGATACACTAGTTTGCCTCCAATGGTCATGTTGAGTAGTTTACTTTAGAGTCGCCCTTGGTGCGAGCATAGTCTACTCTTGTTTAGATGCTTGCACACAATTGATTATGTGTAGTTAATTTCACTTAAATGCTTTGAATGCTTTGAATGCTTTGACATTTTTTATAATTATTTTTATCAAAATATGCCTGGGCAATGTTTTAAGTATTATTTCTTTATTTTATTGATTAGGTCAAAGCATAAACTCATGCATGATTGCATAGTAGAATTAAATAACTAGAAGCATAAAGGTTTTAACTAGTGCGCATGTAATCAATTAGCCAATTGCGACTAGAGTGGGAAAAGTTCCCATAGGCTTCCTGGGCAGGCCCACGAGGGGTTGTGTCAATAACAAATGAAAAGAATTTATTGAAACTCTAAACTTTTTATGCAAACAAAGGGCAATGCATCTTTAGTCGCTATATTTTCACAACCTTCCTAAAACTAGGGATGAAAAAGGGCTAGGCCTATTTCGAGTAACTTGAGCTTGAGCTCGAATTGAGACTTTTCGAGTAAGGTTTTTCAAATTTGAGCTGAAAATTGAGCTCGAATAAATTTAGGGTCGAGCTCGAGTCTTAACATATTCGGCCTCATAGGTTCACGGGCCTATTGGGCTCATGCGCTCCTAAGTCCTAAGCCATCCTAAGACTCATAACCCTTAGAACTTACTCCCGTCTCCTAACCAAGCCTAAGCTTAAGTGCCTATGATGATAACTCCGAGATTGACAAAAGGAGCAAAAGATCAATGACAGTTTCCAGCGATGATAGCCCCGAGATCGATGATAGCCGCAAGGTCTACCAACAGCCTCGTGATCAATGGTAGCCGCAAGGCATGCCGATAGCTCGAGATTGACAATGGTCGAGATAGCCCCACCCAAGATAGACGATGCCGCCATCAAATCTTGAGCCAGACATCGGAGACCCAGACAATGCCTCAAGGATGAAACCAGACGCTCCATTGTCGAAGTGAAGAAGATGATGCTTCATTTGTAAAGTTCACAAAATCAGGGTAGAACAGCAAACAATTAGAAAGTTTGTTATAAGGTCTTTAATTTTATCTTTCTTGTTATCTATGCAAGAAAAATTACATATTCAGCCCCTATCTTTCATCTAAGTTATAGTTAAGGTACTAAAAATTTAAGTGTCATTTGAGTTTGGTGGGCTTTTAAGTCGAGCTCGAGCCTAAAAAAATTGGGCTTGAGCAATTCAAGCTAAAGCCCAAGTAGTACAAAACAGTGAAGGGGCCAAGCTCGAGCCTGGTGGGCTTGGGCTCAGCCTGGCCCATTTTCACCCCTACCTAAAACCATAAACATTTCACTCTGCCACCACTCTTCTCCAGACACCACCATCGCCTCCAACAACAGATTCAGTTGCTATTGCCACTCTAATCAGCCATTTGTTGCATCACCTCGCATTACCCACCATCAACGAACATCATCCACAACCAACGATGCAAGAAAAAAAGGAGAACTACTTTCAATGCCTTGCCCGCCAATTGTCCCAAACAAACACCGCCTTGAGAATTAGAACAAATCTTAATTAACCCGCCTGACTTGTTAATCTGACCTAGTTTTCAAATTTTTGACCCTGTCAAACTCTCCACTTCCAAGCTATTGACCTAGTCAAACTGTCTCTATTTTGCAGATTAGTCACTCATAACACTTTTTGTTTATTCTTTTTCAATTTGTTCCTTATTATTTGTTTATTTGAGATTGCATCAATTAAATTCCTAACATCACCTAGAAATATATATTTAGGATGGTTACTTTTATTTCTATTTTTTTACAATAGTTTAATTTCAATTTTAACTTAATCCCCATCATGCATCTTAAAAAATTGTCCAAGAAAATGCAATTCTGCATGGGTTTGGTGAAAGCCTAGGATGAATTAGGAAAATAGTTTGTCATGGGGAAACTTAGAGTTAACCTCTGTTGTTTACCCTAATCTATATTTTTTCCTTGTTTTTAGAAACCTACATTTTGCCACTATTTCTTTTACACTATTCGGTAACAACTTTTGAAACCATAATTTAAAGTGTAAGATAATTATTTTCAAGTAATTTTAATCTCTCCAATATTTTTTGTAGCTAATAAACATTATAAATTATCAGTTTTTTCTCCCTATAAATGCATTTTCCTTCCCATAAATACATATCAACATTTCTTAAAAGTTGGTTAATTGTGAAAGAAATATAAAAAAACTTTGAAATTACTGGAACTTAGTTACTAAACATATTAAATTAAGGTTTCAGAAGTTGTTGTAGGACACTGTAAAGAAAGCAAGGGTAAAGTGTATGTTTTTTAAAATAGAGGGGCAAATTATAGGTTAGATCAAACCACTGAGGGGTTTCTGTAATTTTCCCATTGTTGTAAATTTAAGGATCCACATCTGGATGGTCCAATGGATCCATAGTTTACAAAATTATTTAAATTCTTCAAAAGAAAGCAAAATAAATAAAATTGAATTGAATTTTAAGATACATATTTAACTAATCTGATAAGATTCATAGTTTAGACATTTAATTCAAATTTCTAAAAAGCAGCAAAACAAATACTAAAACCAAGCAAGGGCTTAATTTTTTTGCACTAAAATAAAGCTATGTTAGCATAATCGTACTCTTAAATCCCTTAAACTCTTGTAGATCATTACAAGGTCCAATAGACCGAGATGTAAGCTGATTTGTGATGACTCCTAAACAAGTTGCTACAATCCCTAGCCTATTGACTGTTCTGCTTTGGTTCTAAAGCTATAAAAAAATTTTCATTTTCTTCCCATACCATGTGGAATCCATTAACTTAAAGTAGTTCGCATACATAAAATTTTTAAATTGTAACTTAAAACATCTAGTAACATATGTTTTACTAAATCTAACACTACTAAAAAAACATATTTTTCCAACGGCCAGATTTCCAACGGTCAAGCCATTGGAATTTTCCAACACAAAGAGCCATTGGAAATAGTGAAGACCATTTTCCAATGGCCAGACTGTTGGAAATTTTGAAGATAGCAGCTTCCAAGGCCAATCCATTGGAAAATTTCTAACATGCAAGTTGTTATTTCCAACACAAAGGTCGTTGTAAACTAATAATTCAAAAAAAATTATTATAACTAATAATAATGATAGTTTATTTATATATTTTTATATATATGTATATTTTATAATATATTTATATTTATATAAGATTTCATATTTATCATATCATATATATTCTATCATTATATTTATTGTGATTTTTATGATTTGTTGCAATTTTTTTTAATTTATGTAATTTTTTAAAATTTTTGTATTTTCTAATTTTTGATTTTTTATTTTTCTAATTTTATGACTCTTGTGATTTTTCTATAATTTTATTGAATTTGTTTTTGTAATATTATAAAGTATAGTATTTATTAAAATAAGAATATATTTTTTGTAAATATAAAAATAAATTTGATAATATATAAAAAATATTTTCAGGAGTTCTATAACTTTTTTATTTTTTAAAACGGAGGCCGCTGGAAATTTGTAATGACTTGACCATTGCAAATTTTCAATGGCTATAGCCGTTGATAAACCAAAAACCCCATAGCTCGAGGATGGTCGTTGGGAACTTCCAACAGCTTTCTTTCTAACTATCAGGCCGTTGGAAATTGTAACGGCTTCAAATTCAGCTGTTGGCAATTTTTTTTCTAATGAGGGTTTTGCCAACACGCTAGTTTCCAATGACTAGCAGTTGGAAACTCTTGATTTCAAACATGAGGCCATTGGAAATACACTTTTTTTTAGTAGTGTAAATTGTGTAACAATTTTTATAGTTGATACATGATTTATTTTTGTAGTTTTTTTTTTTGCTTTTTGAATGACATACAAAAATTGGTGATTTAAATTGTTTATAAACAGTCAAAAAATCATTGAACATATTAAATTTACCAGAGATTGTCAGTGTATAATTTAAATTATAATTTAAAAATTTGTTGCCAGACAATTCTTCCAAGTTAACAAATTTTATCCCATGGAGACCAAGACAGAACATTTTAACATAAAAGAAACAGTAATCAATAGATTAGGGACTAAAACAAAATAATAATTAAAAGTAAAAAACTTATAGTATATTATTAAAGGAATTGTGCAAACTGAAATTTACTAGTAGTAGATTCAAGAATTTAAGTATTCAAATGAGGGATGCCCTCAAATTTCCTATTTCAGAAGAAAAGATCAAAGCAATGTTTAAGGTGTGGGTCCTTGAAAGCTCCAGGTGCTGATGAGTATACCTTTAGCTTATTAAATGAAACTTGCAAATTTTGAAAGATGACTTTTTGACTTATGTGAATCACTTTGTAAAATTTGGAAAGCTTAAAAAAAATGCTGCATTGCTTCGTTTATTCCTCTTGTCTCAGGAAAGAGTAATCATGTGTCACCTTCAATGAGTATTGTCCAATAAGTCTAGTGAGCTACCAACACAAATTTGTTGCAAAGATCTTGGAAAAAAGATAAAAAGCAGTTATTTCAATACTAATAAGTGAGACTTCGACTTCCTTTGTAAAAGGGAGGCAGATTCTTGACAATGTATTGAGTGCGAATTAAGTTACTTATCACCTCAAGTTAGCAAAGAAGAAAGTGGTGCTATTTAAAGTCAACTTCAAAAAAGCCTTTGACTATATCAATAGGAGATTTTTGGATTCAATAATGGAGTAAATGATGCTTAGAATGAAGTGGAGGAGTTGGATTTTGAAGTACTTATCTTCAGCTATAGTATATGTGCATGTAAATTGTAGCCCTACTGAGGAACTCTTGAAAACCAGTCTATTTTGCTTTCCTGCCAGATAATCAGCCCATTTCTTAAAATGGGCATGATCCAATCCAGATAACATCTTCTTCCTGGCTAGACAGACCATGCTTTTGTCACTAATGTGCCCCAGTCTTCTATACCATAACTCTACTCTACTATCATTCTCTACTATATTACCAACATCTTGAGAGAGCTTTACCTGCATCAAGTATAATTTTGAGCCTCATTGTTTCTTTGGCCATCACCAGGGTTTTTTTAGTCAACTTTCACTGACAATTGAAGAAGGTGTTACAGTAACCTTCATCATCAAGTCTACCTATAGAATTAAGATTTAGGTGGAGATTTAGAACATGTATGACATCCTCTAGGATTAATCATGTACCATTATGAGTCTCAAAAGAAACATCTCATCTTCTTACAACTTGTGAGAAACCTTCATTTCCCATTCTCACAACACCAAAATTTTCACGTGTAGGATGAGAAGAA